>CAJHQQ010002702.1:0-59724 GCA_905132885.1 Moricandia moricandioides
CCAATATATTGGTCGGAGTTATCATCAACGAGTGCCACACATGCTGCCACGCGTCAATAGAATGGGGCTCGTCAATTCCACACGTCACCGAATTGTTAAGCAGCATGCCTCGAGACGCATCCTATAAGCCGACGAGTGCGATGAGAATTTGTTGACGCGGGATCGCCGGCAAAGACACACTTTGCATCAAGCTTCATCGCCAGATCCGATGGACATTCAAGAGCCTCCAGCCCCATCGCCTTCCTTTATTTTCCTTTACCTGCTTCTACTGCCGAAGAAGCGCAGTCCTCTCCTCGGTTTAAGAACACGAAGATGTTTGAGCACCCAACTAAGGATTGACGCAGAAAGACCATGCTATTATCTTCAAAACAAGAGAGAAGATGGTAATATCAAACAAGGAAAGATATAAGAAATTAAAATCCAGCAAGGAGAGCTTTCCGATCGAGAAATCGCCAACGCGAAAAGGATATCTGACTTCAAACCAAAACAAAGATAAATGAAAAAACTTTAAGAACCACTTTAAAATCGGTTTGAAAGCACATCAAAATTTTTCACAGCAAAATAAACTCCGTAAACGGAAGAAACAGAATCGATCCATGGATCGAAAAACCAAGTCGATCAAAGATCAAAGAAATATATTACAACAAAAAAGCCGATTGATATCTCTCCCCCCTCTGAATAATATGAATCTGATAAGAGGGTTCAGAGAGATTTCTCTCTCTAAAGTAGAGAGAGAATCGGCCACGGGAGAAAAATGTAACTTAAATGGTTAACTTTCAAATTTTGTTGAACCAAAAATATCTTTAATTTCTGTTGACAAACTATTTTAATCATAAATTTTTGTTGACATTATTTTTTAGCCAAGTTATTATTAAATAATAATATGCCTAGAATAACTTCTAATGTTGATGATTTTTTTGACAAAAAAATGTAATCAACATTTTCCAAAAAAATAGATGTTAACTTTTCTAATAAATTATTTAGTAACTATAACATTTTATAAATATGAATAATGATTAAATAAAATTATATTTTCATTATTTTCTTCAAAATAAATTTGTATAATTTTTGTTTATATTCTACATATATCATTAGTTAAATAATTATTAAAAATTATAATTACTTATGACAATTATGTCACTTTTTTAAATATTCATATTTTCTTAATTGGATAATATTTGATAATTAAATGACTTTTTTTTTGAATTTTGGAATGAATGATGATAATATATATATTTTTCTCAGAAGCATAAAATTAATAGTAGATTGATTCTTCATAATTCAATTGATGTAGATACATATTGAATTTTAACCGTTTTTGGTGAATTATGTTTTTCATATTATGCAAAAAAATCTTGTAACACATTTATAGAATTATATAAATTTTGTTTTGAAGATCTTTATTATAAACATAAAGAATCATGAAAAAAATTATCTACCAATAACTCGTTTCGTTTGGGAATCAAAAGATGAATCAATATTTCCCTAACGAAGATTATAATGGTAAAATTATAAAGATCCAAATAGGATTATAAAAATAGTTACAAAATTGATTGTAAAATAATTATAAAATTTCTTCATAATTATTTCATAACTAAATATTTTAAAATATAAATTAAATTTATAAAAAATTACTATGAGAAATTAAATTAAAAATTTATATTTTTTGTTTGAATGATTTCGTATTTATAATTTATTTTTAACGTCATAGTTGTTAATAATATATTTTAAATATTTAAAATCCAATATTTTGGAAAAAATATTGATTTATATTTTTTGCCAAAAAAATCATCAACTTTAAAAGTAATTTTAGGTCTACTGCTAGTAACAATTACCTAAAAATATGACTAAAAAATTAATGTGAATAAATATTTATGATTAAAATAGTTTGTCAACAAAAGTTGAGTGTTTTTTTTTGTTCACGTAAAAATTGGTGTTTTAGTCCAACCAAATTTGAAAATTTATGCTTTAAATAACATCATGCCCCCTTAAATTTAGGTCAATCCAACAGCTCATAGGAGTTATTCTTGTATATGCTTCTGATTGGTAAGAAACGTTTTTCTTTCTTTTTAATTAGTTTCCATATAAATTTAGTTTAGAATTTTAATGTAATTTATATGTTTTGTATATTTAATAGTTATGTTTTATTTTGTGGTTTATAGATCTAATTGGTCAAAATAACTTTATCCTTCTTTCTCTTTTTTGTTTTCTTTTGTCTTGTTTTTTCATTTGATGGTTTTTTTTGTTCGCAATTTTTTAAGTTATGTTTAATTCACACTTTACATATTTGTAGAATATAATTTAAATTTTAAGTTTCAAAAATTAGAAAACTAGGAATAAAATTAAAAAATATACTTTTAGTTAAATTTAAGGGCTTCTTTCAAATATGACTGAAAACTCAAAATCAAAAACAAAACTAACCCATAACTTTTTGAAAATTTTATTTGTCATATTCACCCCAAAAATTTGGATTATTCACAAAAATGCTATTATTTTTTTCGAAAATGAATATTTTACTCTATCATCCTCATCTTCATCAAGTATTTACAATATTGTCATTCCATCAATACACCAACCACCATGAACAAGCAATTTGAAGCTCTTAATGCATTTTAAAATTGATTTTCAATCTTCATATCTCTTTTTCTATACACAAAAACTACATCTCTTTCACTTTCTCTCTATATTCATCCAAAAAAAATCCAAAATTTTGCTTCTAAACTTTGTAAAGTTCAAACTCATGATCATTAACAAGTGCATCTGTTTTGTGGTGAAATTATGTGTGCTAAGAGAAGCTAATCAAGTTCTCTTGCTAGTTGAAAGTATGATATTGATTTTTTTCTAGATATGTTCGTCATAAGACTTCTGTGTAAGTTTTCTGGTCGTAGAAGACTTATACGGAAGTTTTATGGTCAATGCAGATGTTACTTTTGCAATAGACTTTATGTGTGTTTTCTAGAGACAACATCTATGGAAGTCTTCCAACTTTTCTTTGTTAACAATTTTTTTTTAAATACCAGAGAAGTCTTCCCGGTAAGTCATCTAGGATAAAAAGGTTAGTTTTAAAATTGACCGAATTGTGTCAGAAATTTAACTTTCTCCAGACGACTGATATAGAAGTCTTCCGTCATAAGACTTCCATGTAAGTCTTCCGAACTCTCGGTGGAAGTCTTCTCAATATTTGTGAAAGTCGTCTTCTAGTACATTAACCGTCTTTCAAGTCTGTCTCAGATCTAAAAAACTTGCATATCCAAAATCTTTCAAATGGTTTTATTGAAAAGCTTCAAAAATAAGGTAAAAATTTAAAACAACAAAATATTTTCCAAAAGTTAAGAGTTTTAAGAAACAAGAGGTTACCAAATGAAAAAAATATAATTTATAGATCTACCTTTAAAGGAGTGGAAGATGAGAACCATGTAATGAAAAATCTGCAAAAACAAAATAAATTAGTAAGAAATATATGAGATAAAAATGAGATATTGATATAAAGTTTTGTGTTTTTAAGTTCAAAGATATTAGAGAGAGATTGAGAAGTTTTAGAAAGAGAAACATTATATTTTTAATGTAGTATCATTTGAGAGAAAGAGAGATAATGTGTAATTTTTTCTTTATATAAGGAGACAAAAATGCCAATAAAATTAAATATTTTTGATTCAGAAAACTTTCAAGTAAGTCTTCTTATAGAAGACCTCCTAGAAAACTTACTTGAAAGTCTTCTAGACCCTAAATTTACTATTCGCCCATAAGACTTATGCAGAAGTCTTCTAGTGCATTATTTGTTTGAAGACTTAAGTCACCTAAACCCTAAACCCAAAATAACTAACTAATTAGAAATAAACACTTCACAAAACTTAAAATCAACTTTAAAAGTATTGAATATACACAAAACTAAACAAATAGAAGTCAAAATTTATTTTTTCAAAAAAAAAAGTTAAACTTTTAAAATCTAACCCTAAGAATACATACAATACTACAACATATGTTACCAAAATTGACTTTAAAAGTGTTTAATATACACAAAACTAAACACATATATGATATACTTCATTTTTACTAAATCTTAATTTATATCATTTACAAATGTTTATAATTACATGATTCTGATTTTTCTCACATCAAAATATTTTTTATATAATTTATAAATTATTTTTGAGATCTACTATACGAGAAGACTTCGTAGAAGTCTTCTAGAACACTTACAGAACTCCAGAAGACTTACAAAACCTCAGAAGAATTTATGGGGTTATATTCGTAAAAACGAATTCTGGTTTTTTGTTTGGTCACAATGGGGTGGTTGTAATCTCACTAACCTTTTGAGTTATTTTTGCATTTGATTCAAGTTTGGGTATACTTTTGTGGTTAAAAATAAATTTTGAATCATATTTGGCAAATTCCCCTAAATTTAAAGTAGAGGATATTGTTAAAAAAATATAAACTAATTAGATTATTGACTAAAAATTTAAGATTATTATTTATGAAAAAGATTTTTGTATATAAAATTGGGGTTTGGTTTCTATTATTTTTGAAAAATTGAGTGTAGAGCTATTTAAAATTAGATTTAAGTAGAGAATACTAGATTTTATGTTTAATTTATGAACTTTAAATATTGGGGGTTTGGAGTTAGGCCAAGACTTGAGATTTTGTTTGAAATTAATAAATTGATAGTTAATATTAAGATTTGGTGCTTAAGTTTGAAAATATTAGATTAGAATTTAGATTATGATTTGGATGTAGATTTTAGGGTTTGAAGTGTAATTTTAAGGGTTAGTTTTAAGCTTTTCAGATTAAATTTTGAAAATAAATAAATGTTGAGTTTTAATTTAAGATTTGAAACTAAAATATGAACAGTAGGGTTTTTATATTTAAAATTTGGAGTATAAGGTTTATGTATAATAGAGTTTAGGGTTTAGATGTATGTTTAGGGTATATAACTAAAGACTTAAGGTTTGTGTTTTTACAAATTAAGATTAAAAGGAATAATTTTGAGTTTAAGTTTAAGTTTTCAGCTTATAATATGAAAAGATTAGAGTTCAAAGAAAATTATCATAATGTACTATCGAAAAAGAGGAAAAGTTATGTCTTGGCGCTCGTCTAATTTTTACTTAAGTATTTACGGTATTAGTAGTTTTCTTTTCCCCGGCACTAATTTTCCACAATAGCTTTAACTAACTGCTATTAATACCAACCAAAATCAGAATTCATAAAAGTTCTGAAAACAGTGATTGTTATAAACCAGTTGATGTGGATGCAATAACCATAAGGAGGATTAGACCAAGACCAAACCGGATCCGACCAAGATCCTATTCGGCTAGAGAGAGAAACGGCAATGTTCCTAAACCTAATGCACTTTGGTTTAGTGTTTTCCTTTTCCATGTTTATCTAGGAATGTTATCTTTCCATTTATGTTAATGATGGTCTATTTGTAACCCCTATATAAAGGGAGCCTCTATTGAATATTATCAATAAGAATCACAAGTTCCCCCATTCTTTTCTTAGCACGTTATCAGCACGATACGTCTCTAAAAACCCTAAGCTTTATTCGAAACCTATAAACTTAAAGTGAGCCGCCAAGAACCCTAATTCTAAATCCCATCAATTCAATCTCATCATCACCATCCAAACTTTCTACATCTAAAGGATTCGATCTCTCTTTTTCTAAATCGGAGAAATCCTAGCCGATAGGAAGCAGATCCGATCAATCGGCCAATACGATACACCCGGCTACACACATACACCCGGCTACACGCACACACCCGGTACACGACTGCGATTACCACCCGCATACACCCGAAGAGCAGCTGATACACACCCGATACAATCAACACCAACACCACCCAATCCGGTACACAAACATCACCCGATACACATTGATTGACCACCCGATAAGGCTCAAGGACTTGCGACCAACTCGTACACGACCCGCGACCAGCCCAACTCACCCGGTGGTCCATATCAACCCGATTAGAGGTTAAGGTAACTTGATCAAACCCTAATTTACAAATTGATCAATAGAACTTTGCTAGGTTGCTGGATAGTTTAGGGAACCTCATCATGATCACATAGGGTACGAATCCATTGATTGAATTCATTGATTGATTGATAGTATTATTGCAAATCACATAGAAACCTGGTGCTAGGTTGTTAATCAATGAAACCCTAATTTTAAATTCAGCTAAGATTGATAGGATCGTTAATCTATAAAACCCTAAAATCAATTAGACTTGTTAGGTTGTTAAAACCCTAATCATAAACCTAATTATAATTCAATTAGGATTGCTAGAACCCTAAACCTAAATCAACCATTAACCCTAATCACAATCTAATTAGGTTTGCTAATTGTAAACCAATTAGTTTTAATTATAAAACTGAATTTGCTTGATTGTTTGATTGATTGATCACCTAGAAACTACTTGTTAGGATTGTTAAAACAAAACCGATTGATTGTCTTGATTGTTTTGAATTAAAACCGACCACATGGTCTTAAAACATAAACCAACTAGGTTGCTAGATTGAATCGATCATATAACCTTGTTAGGTTGATAGATTGCATTGCATCATTCTTGTACTGGCCGTATGGCAATGCATCATACTCATAACCGGCCATTGTTCATTGAATCAATATTGTCTTGATTGCAATTGAACTTAGAAACCCTTATGATAGGTTTATAAAATCTGAATTCTAAAACTCATGATTATATGATTTCAGATGTCGAAAATTAATAACTTAGAATATGCGGCCGTTAATCTATCTGGAGATAATTACCTCCAATGGGCGCTTGATACCAAAATCATCCTAAAGTCTAAAGGACTCGGTGAAAGTATAATAGATAACAATAATGTCAGTGAGATAGATAGATACATAGCCATACTAATAATAAGACATCACTTGGCAGAGAGTCTAAAGGATCAATACTTAACTATTGAAAATCCTCTTGAGCTTTGGACAGAGCTGAAAAGCAGATATGATCACCAAAGAACGGTGATCTTACCAAAGGCTCATTATGATTGGATGAACCTAAGGATCCAAGACTATAAGCCTGTGGATGAGTACAATTCCGCACTGTTTAAGATCGTTTCAAAATTGAAACTGTGTGGGGAAACGATTACGGATAAGGATATGCTTGAGAAAACTTTTTCCACGTTCCACACAAGCAATGTGTTGCTTCAACAACAATACCGTGAGAAAGGCTTCACCACTTATGCTGATCTTATTTCTTGTTTGCTCCTTGCTGAGCAGAACAATGAATTGCTAATGACAAACAGTGAAATGAGACCTCCAGGATCCACACCATTACCTGAGGCAAATGCAGCCACTAATGCTGATAAAGAGGCAAACCACGTCCATACTAATAGCCAACATGGTCGAGGCCGTGGAAAATGGCAAGGACGTGTCTGCGGTCAAGGTTCTTATGACCGCGGTCGAGGAAGCCCATACGGTCGAGACTATGGCCCAGATAGAGTCCAAAGTAACTCATTTGGCCGAGGAAATGGACGAGGCCGAGGGAATTCTTTCAGACCTTCACAACCGACCAAATCAGTGTGCCATAGGTGTGGAATGAGCAATCATTGGGCAAAGACTTGCAGGACTCCCAAACATTTATGTGATCTATATCAAGAGAGTTTGAAGGGAAAGAATCATGAATCCCACATGATAGTCCAAGATGATGAAAACGATTTTGATCATGATAAGGATGATTTACTAGAATATGAGACTTTTGATTGTCTCAAAGATGATAAATAAATTCGACATCTGTAATCCTTGATTGTTTTTATTAAAACTTGTTTTGTTGTTTGACATTTCTGTGATTCATTTCTATAATGTCATTTCCATGATTGTCATTTCTGTGTTATTGATTGATAAATAAAAATAAAAGGATAGTCAATCTAATATAGACCACGGCAAAAGGCATTGCCTAAAGGGGCACAAATTTATTCACCCAATAAAAGACCCATTGAGTTATAAAGACTTAAACATGGATGGTTTCCACATTGAACCAATGGAAAAAGGAAACAAAAGTTCTTTTCAGATTATAAGAAAATCGCCTAAAGCCTTATGAGAAAGTGGTCAAGACTATACCTACATAATCTACTGATCTAGACTATGCTAAGGATCAGTATGATAAAGGCAAAAGCCATGGTATCCTGTATATCCATGAAATTATACACTTTATGGCATGACTGGATTAGCCATCCAAGTCCAAACTTGATGCAAATAAAATATTACAAAACACACAAAGAGTTATCCCATAAAATCTCACGTTGTGTAACATGTGCACAAGGGAAACTCATTAGGCTCTATTGTCCCAAGTACCACGTGATTATAGTATGTCCATGAGGGGGAGTGAGGACAAAAACCGTGATCCATGAACATACTACAATTCAGTGTAACATGGTCTATGACCATAGTAGACTTGGCCGAATTCTTTATATTACAAAGCTTGAGGACACATGAATTTACATGTAATATTAGTATGCACCAGTCCATATAAGTGAGCATAGATATTCTCATCTCAGATTAATTAAGGGTCATAAACCAGACATACATAAACCATTTTAAAATAATCTGAATATACCACCACAGACATATGTGCCATTTAAGATGGAACCTCAGAAGAGGATTGAGAATGAGAATATATGTTGGATGAAAAATGTCTTTCTCCCATGACTTTAAAATTTCTTGAGCCAAACATGGGTGATCTAATTAGTGGCCAAGAACACATATTACAAGAGATAAGTAATCTGATAATCCAACATTAAAGGGGAGAAAGTATAAGCTGGTAAAGAGAAAAAGAGAAAAAGAGAAAAAGACAATGGTATTAACCATCATTGTCTTGGCAAGATCCTCGGACTAGAAAATATGATTTAAGACATCCAAATGATACAAAAGCTAGCAAAACTAGATGCCAGACACATTGACCCAAAAAATGAAAAAGAATGACTAAGTCATACCAGCTTGCACCAAACGAATTTGTTGTCCTAGAAGAGACACAATCAAGTTGCTACAGAGTCTATATAAAGATAGACCAATATGTTCCATAAGATAAAGGAACCTCGAAAGGAAAGAAAAGGTGCATAAAATGATAAACTCCCGAGGTCATAAAGGAAACCATCCCAGACATAGAAAATGGTCGACCAATATAAGATACCATACAATGGAATTTGGGACGCCAAACTCCATGGTACTTAAGGTGATTTGGGACGCCAAACACCATGGTATTAAAGGTTATAAGATTGCAATCAACTATGTTGTGTCTGGAATACAATGGAACGCAGAAAGGGTATAGATACCAATGATATACATAGCGCATACAAGGTAGCACTTGAATATAAAATATAAAGCGAGGATCATGAACACACGTATGAGTACTCATACATATAAGGTTAAAAGAAAACATGGGGTTTAACTAAGATTTAAAGAATCTATAGAAGAGATGGACGTATAAGCCATATAACGTCATCTGATAAACCAATGAATAAATATGTCTTGTGAGGAAAAATAAATCGTGAGATATAGGATATGACCACGTGGCCTAAGGTGTTCATATTCCTAATTAAAAGCATTTAAAGAATGGCTTGATTACACAAGGATACTCACAGAGACCAAAGAACATATTATAAGGAGATATACTCCTATGTGGTGGATGCTACTACAATTCGAAATTGATAAATGTCTGGATACATATAGAAAGAAATGATGATGTAGTAAGCAGTATATTAATCACTGGATAAAGACAATAAAAGTACCATAAAGATGAGAAAAGAAATTCTCAAAGGAAAACTTTGTTCCTTAGCTGTTTATGGACTGATGCAAAGCAGCTGCATATAATATGGTCGACTGAATAATACTAAGTAAAGGAGTTCTATAAGAACAATCCAAAACAGTCCATATATTCATATAAAATAAAATTCTTTGTGTTTATAATAAACCAACTTAAAGAAAAGTTGATTGGTTCCAGATGATATAAGTTATCGATTGATTCTTAGACAAGTTATGATCATAACATTTGGATCATAAGATCACGTACTATATGGTTTGTGATTGGTCTATAACTCAATATATATATATATATAATGGTCGAGGTCGAAGGCATCGACATGGGCGTGGCCGAACATACGGCTACGGTAACCAACATGGTCGAAGTCTCTATGGCCGATCATATGGCAAGACCATAATGGTCGAAATGGAAATGCATATGGCAAGACCATAATGGTCAAGAAACAATAAATATGGTCGTGGATAAGTAAGAGGTCGTGGTGTATTCACTGAACCACAAGACCCAACCACGAATGCTAAAGCCGTTTGCCATAGATGCCATATAGACAACCATTGATTCAAATGGCCGACCATATCTATATCAAATGGATATACTGATCACAACCATGATCCATCATCATGCATATTAGTATGCTTAATTTTAAATATAGCTGATGATAAAGAAAGGTATACTTCGTTATTTACAAGGAACGAAAGATTTAAGTTTGTTTTATACTAACTAATCAACCCAAAGAGGGGTTAATTGGTTTTACTGATACATGTTTTCAGGTTTTCTATTTGATCCATATAATGCAAGATCACAATCAGGTTATGTATTTACTAATGTAGGAACATCCATTTTGTGGAAGTCAATGAAGCAGGCCAAGGCCGCAACATCATTCAACCACTTGGAAATATTGGCAATACATAAGGCAAGTAGACAATGCATTTGGTTATGGTCGATGATTCAGCATGTAATGATCGATGGTGATTTAACCGATTGAAGAGAAGGATCGACCATCATCTATGAAGACAATGCAAATTAGAGCATGGTCGATGGTAACACAGTCCATGACCTATCATAAGAAATAGTATCTGATCATTTCGTGAAGATGATTAGTCAAATACCATAGATCAACATAACCGACCATATTATGAAGAAAGCGACAACATAACCGATCTATTCACTAAAGCACTGACGACCTCAACACTGAGGAAACTTATTCATCAGATCAGAATGAGAATGAGAAGATTGAAGTAATACGGTTGTACTCTTTTTCCTAACTATGGTTTTATCCCAAAAGGGTTTTACAGATTAGGTTTTAATGAGACAACATACCAAACGTATTATGAGCTCTATATGGTTACAACATCCAAGGGAGAGTGTTATAAACCAATTGATGTGGATGCAATAACCATAAGGAGGATTAGACCAAGACCAAACCGGATCTGACCAATAAGAATCACAAGTTCCCCTTAAGAGTGCTATTATAATATGCTATCAATACCTTTTTCTCTTTAGCAAATGTGAAAAAGGAAGAAAAAATTATTTATTATTATTTTTTTAAAATGTAACCAGATAGCGGTCCATAAGATATGGACGATACCAAAACAACATGACTAAAAAAAACTAAAAGAAGAAAAGAAAGCCCTAGTGGGGATGGGGACCCAAACAGTAGTTAGTAGATCTTGACGTGGCAAGTGCAGCGTAGTAGTGGGGCGAAGTAGGGATCGTTGTAGAAGCCCAAAATGACATCAGAACATTCATATCTCATGTTGACGAAAAGGTTGCAGCAAGTGTCGCTTACACGAAACCTCCCTGTGTAGTAACTTAACTGTATCTGCTGCTTACATACTGCCGATGGCCCAAACTCGGTCATGCAGTTAATGAAATGCACCCACGGATTCTGATTTTGATAATGGGGCCATGGAGTTGATGGCGTTGTTGGCCCTTTTGGAGGGGATTGTGCTGGGGTTGATTCTTTTGGCAGTGGTGGAGAGGGAATGATCTAAAAATATATTTCAAAAGCAGAAATCACATGAGAATAAGTTTCAAGAAAAAAAATAATTCTCATGAAAATGGTTTTGAATTAATATCACATAAACAACTGTAATACGCCGAAAATATAACATTGATCATCGTTAGAGATATTAATAGGTTGCCAAAAAAAAATTAATTTGAAGTGGTGTTGTTTTTAATCTTCACTGCAAAAAATATATTACGTGTTGTTCTTTAATTGTCCTTATAATAAATGATTAATTCTTTGATTGTTATCTTCATCATTATTCACTAATATAAACAGGATTATGTTAAGTATTTTGTAACTTATGTAAATTTATTTGTGCATTATGTCTAAATACGATATAGACTGAAACGACCAAGTATCAAATAAACTGATTTATTACTAAATATATTTGACCTTAATAAAATTATACTAACCAGAATTGATGTTTTAGAAGGTGGAGGAGACTCATTTGGAGTCAGAGTTGATGGGTTAGGAGGTGGAGGAGACGTTTTTGGAGCTGGTGGAGGCGATGGTTTAGGAGGTGGAGGAGACTTCTTTGGAGTTGGACGTGGAGGTGAGGGTTTAGGCGGAGGTGATTGTTTAGGAGGTGGAGGAGACTTCTTTGGAGTTGGACGTGGAGGTGAGGGTTTAGGTGGTGGCGGAGCCATCTTAGGAGTCGGGGGAGACGATGGAGTGGATGGCTTTCGTGACGGTGGTTGAGGAGGTGAAGGGTAAGTAATAGAAACGGCGGCACCAGAGCCGTTGTTATAGGTACATTTCCAGACTTTGGAATCTCGGAAACTGAATTTACCAGCGTATAAATGGGCTTGGGGTTGGCCCAGCTTCTCCCCATTAGAGAGTTCTGAAGGTTTTGGCCAACTTCCCATCGTTGAAACAATGACAGTGAGGAGAACTACAATGATGATAATGAGGCTTTTCATAGTTGAGTGTGTGCGAAATGAATTGAGTGTGAATGAAAATTTATGGATGTGGAATGGATTATATAGAAGGGCTTTCTTTTAACCTATTTGTGCGGTGCTAATAGATTTTCAAAATATATTTTTTCCAGATATTATGAGATATTGAAACTGAATCCTCGTTATAATATTTTTCTCAGGTTCTTTTTGAAAATGTCAATCGCGTGGTTTTCTATAAAATGTGTTGGAGATTTGATTTTGTCAACAGAAATATAGGTAAAACGAAAAAGAAACTAAGATCTCTTTAGAAAATAAGATATACTGGTTGTAGTGGATATGTTGTTTTGGGAGGGGGTGGTGGGGAAGGGGAATATGCTTTTTATTGTTACCTTCTAATTTCTACTAAGAACAATTCTAATGGGAGGTTTTAGTTTGGAGAGTTCTTGAAATATATATATATATATATATGAATATATTAATATTAGTATTTAATGGTGAGGTTTTTAATTTAGAAATTCAACCCAAAATTTTTCTTCAGAACACTTTTAGATTAGATTTTACGTAAAGTTAAAAAATTCACAATTAAATAATATATATATATATATATTCGAGAATTCCGGAATTAGAACTTTTCATTGAGGATGCTCTGAGCATGACAAGGATAAAATAAACCTAGTGGCGAGTTTTTTTCTTTTTGTTCTTCAGTCTGGAGTTTGAAAAATAATATAACCAAAACGAACAAACTATTTTTTCTTTATAAATATATTATAAGTAATAATAAAATTGTTCAAACTTTTTTCGGTTACAAAAAAACCAACAAACACAAAAGAAAAAAAAGAAGGGTAAATTGTTTTACACAGACGTATAGGAGCCTTCTTGCTCAATCAGAACCTATATAATACACTATCTAATTTCGAGTTCATAACTTTTACAATTTTTTTAAACATTAAATTAATATTTTCACGTTAAAGAAGTAAGTCAACTTTGTGAAAATCGCGTCAGAATCACTAGAGGAATGGCATGCTTTCTTAAATAAGCTAGCATTAGAACAATCTCTAACCCATAGGATTTCAAAATACAAACACATTATACATTAATATTATTATATAATTGTGAGATTCTTAAAACTGCAGAAAAATCAACCGAAATTATCTCATTTATGATACTTTCGGTTGGGTTTCATGTAGTTTTAAAAACTCTACAATTAAATAATAAATAGATTTTAGCACGGATAAGTTATTGATGAAAATTTATATAATTTTTTTTTTTTTATTTGAAGTAAATTTTGGCATAAAATATGTAAACTGAAATCCGAACCGAACCTAAACAAATTGTACATACCCAGTCCAAAATGTAAGAAATACCATAAAGGATCTTGTATGATGGTACAAAAGATATGTGAGAAAAGTGGGCCTTATAAGTTCTCTCTGGCCCAAGCTCTTTGATAAACCTGCATCGAAAACTAAGATGGTTTAGGATTAGGAAAATACATAATTCTATAGAGATTAGGAACTTACGATAGGTTATATATATGTGTGTTTTATGGTTGTGTTGTCGTGTGGTTAAGAAAGAGGCTAGCTGAGTTACTTAATAAAGGATTAAGGTTTTGAGTTATAAGTCTGATTTCAAAACAATCGATTCTAAAAACTAAGGTTAAAACCTAACAAGTGGTATCAGAGCAATCCAGGTTTGTTGGTTGCAAGGAGGGTTTTAACATAATGGCTACAACAAGAATCGACGTCGATAGGTTCGACGGCATAGGAGATTTCTCGCTATGGAAGGTTCGTATGATGGCTCACTTCGGTGTCCTAGGGCTCAAGGACATCCTAACAGATGAGAAACTTATATTGGAACCACCAGTCTCAAAACAAGAAGGAGACACGGTTCCAAAAGGAACAGAAAAGGAGGCTACAGATTATGTACCAGTTATCGATCCCATCAAACTCGGAAAATCAGAGAAAGCAAAAGATCTCATTGTCGTAAACGTTGGAAACCAAGTGCTAAGGAAAATCAGCCACTGTGATACGGCTGCTGCTATGTGGGCTGCTCTAAACACATTATACACAGAAACAAGTTTACCAAATCGTATCTACTTACAGCACAAATTCTATACATTCAAGATGAATGATTCAAAAAGCATAGACGCAAACGTGGACGATTTCTTAAAATTAGTAGCAGATTTGAGTAACTTGAATGTGGAGGTAGACGAAGAGGTTCAAGCTATATTACTACTTAACTCGATGCCTCAACGATATGATCAACTCAAAGAAACACTCAAATATGGGAGAGACACACTCAAGATCAACGAGGTAACTGGGGCTGCACGATCTAAGGAGAGGGAATTATTAGAGAATGGAAAAATCTCTAAACCTCAAGACGAGGGATTATACGTTGAAGACCGAGGAAGACCATCAAATCGTTACAACAAAGAAGGAAACAAAAATTGGGAAGGCAGATCAAAGAGTAGATTTGGAAGATCAAAGTCTAGACCAAAATATGAAAGGAATAACAAAGGGTGTTTCATATGTGGAAAAGAAGGGCACTGGAAGCGAGAATGCCCACAAAGAAAAACATACAAAACCGCAAATCTGGTTGCAGAACCAAAGCAACCCTTAGTGCTAACCGTAAGCACAGCGGACTCTCGAGATGAATGGGTGATGGACTCAGGATGCTCTTTCCATATCACACCTAATAAAGATGTATTGTTTGACCTAGAAGAATGTGAAGGAGGCAGAGTTCTAATGGCAAACAACACACACTGTGAAGTAAAGGGTATTGGCAAGATAAGAATCACTAAACCCGATGGGACTGTGGTAGTACTCACAAACGTGAGATAGATGCCAAACATGAGCAGAAATCTGATATCCTATGGAATGCTTGAAAGATCAGGATGCCAATATGAAGGAAAAGATTTCATGATTAGGTTTTATAAGGATGGCAAGGAGGTTATCTCAGGAAAATTCAACGAGGGACTTTATTATCTGCAAGGAACTGTGTCTAAAGCGGAAGTAAATACATCAAGGGCAGAGATGGATAAAACTGCGATATGGCACTCCAGGTTATGTCACATAAATTTAAAAAGCCTAAATAGGTTGGTGGAAAGAGGGCTCATACCAAATAAAGAAGTGGATAAATTGGAATTCTGTGAAACTTGTGTTTTAGGAAAATCTCATAAACAAAGTTTTCCAACTGCTAAACACACCACTAAGGAAATCCTTGAGTATATACACTCAGATCTATGGGGAGCTCCTTCAACTCCTGAAAGTCTATCTGGAAACATATACTTTATCAGTTTCATAGATGATTACTCACGCAAGGTTTGGATATATTTTTTGAAGACAAAAGATGAGGCATTTAATAAATTCAAGGAATGGAAAGATGCTGTGGAAACCCAGACGAGGAAGAAAATAAGATGTTTACGAACGGATAATGGCCTCGAGTTCTGTAATCATCTATTTGATAAACTTTGCAAAGACTCGGGGATAAAGAGACACAAGACATGTCCATATACTCCACAACAAAATGGAGTTTCAGAACGTATGAACCGGACAATAATGAATAAGGTATGATGCATGCTAGTGGAGACAGGCCTAGAAAAAGAGTTTTGGGCAGAGGCTGCCTCAACTGCAGTTTATGTGATAAATCGATCTCCAAATTCCAGCATAGACTATGAGTTACCTGAAGAGCGATGGACGGGTGAAAGATGTGACCTGAGTAATCTTAAAATATTCGGTTGTTCGGCATACGTCCATAAGGTACAAGAGAAAACAAGCCCAAGAGCTATAAAAGGGGTGTTTATGGGATATCCTTTTGGAACTAAAGGCTATCGGATGTGGATACCCGAAACTGGTAAATGCGATACCAGTAGAAACGTAGGGTTTAATGAAGAGGAACTATACAAACACACGATTCAAAATTCAATAAAGGAAAGCGAGAGACTGGGGTTTACAGATGCTGAAAAAGGAACCAAGCGAGTAACATTTAAAGAAAACTTAATAGAAGGTCCTACACCACTAAGAACCGACGACCAGGACATACCAATTCCAGGTGGAGCACCTATACTAAACGAGACTTCTAGTGATTCAGGAGAAAGCATGCCATTGGACGAAGAAGAGATAGAATCAGAAAAAGACACAAGCACAGATGATTATATACTAGCTAGGGATCGAGTTAGAAGGCAAATAAAACCTCCATCAAGATTCGAAGATTCGGATTTTGTTGCTTATGCACTGGCAGCGGCAAATGAGTTAGAAGTCGATGAACCTAAGACCTATCTCGAAGCCATGACAAGCAAGAAACAAAGACAATGGAAGAATGGAGCAAACGAAGAGATGGATTCACTTAAAAGAAATGATACGTGGACTCTAATCGAAAAACCAGAAAATGCAAAAGTTATAGGATGCAAATGGATTTTCAAGCTCAAACCAGGGATACCAGGTATTGAAGAACCTAGGTACAAGGTACGATTGGTGGCACAAGGCTTTTCACAAAAGGAAGGTATTGATTACAATGAAGTGTTTTCTCCTGTAGTAAAACATGTATCAATCCGAATAATGCTATCAATCGTGGTAAATAACGACTACGCGCTTGAACAAATGGATGTAAAAACGGCTTTCTTACATGGGGATCTAGAAGATAGGATTCTCATGAAGCAACCTGAGGGATTTATTAAGAAGGGAGATGAAGACAAAGTATGCTTACTTAAAAAATCTCTATACGGCCTTAAACAATCCCCAAGACAGTGGAACCACAGATTTGATCTTTTCATGAAGACTCAAAACTTCGAAAGAAGTAGAGAAGATCCATGTGTTTACATGAAGAACGTAAACACACCACAAGCCGTGTTCTTATTGCTATATGTTGACGATATGCTTATAGCTTCAGGTGATAAAGAAGAAATCAAGAAGATAAAAGATAATTTAAGCAAGGAATTCGAAATGAAAGACTTGGGACATGCCTCACGAATTTTAGGAATGGACATCATAAGGGATAGAACTCAAGGAAGATTAATATTGTCACAGGAAGGGTATCTAAGAAAGGTGATAGGGACTTTCGGTGTGACAGAAGCAAGATCTGTAGTAACTCCAACATCATCTCACTTCAAACTTAGGAGTCTAAGCTCAGAGCAAAAAGAAGAAGAAAGAAGATTCATGGAGGAATTACCATACGCAAGCGTAGTGGGAAGCATTATGTATGCAATGGTAGGGTCTCGACCTGATCTTGGTTTTGCGGTTGGGTTAATTAGCAGGTTCATGTCAGAACCAGGAAGAGAACACTGGGAAGCTGCCAAATGGGTGTTAAAGTATCTAACAGGAGCTACTGGAAGATGCCTTACTTTCACTAAAGGATCAAAATTCAGTATTGAAGGATTTTGTGACTCTGATTATGCTACAGACCTTGACAAAAGAAGATCAGTTACTGGTTATGTGTTTCAGGTTTGGGGAAATACGGTAAGTTGGAAGTCCAGCTTACAGAATGTGGTAGCTCTCTAATCAACCGAAGCCGAATACATGGCTTTGACCTCGGCCGCGAAAGAAGCTTTGTGGTTGAGGAGGTTATGCAAAGAGCTAGGTTTTAGACAAGAAAGTGTCAAGCTAAATTGCGACTCTCAAAGCGCTATATCCCTAGCTAAAAACCATGTTCATCACGAGAGGACTAAGCATGTTGACACTAAGTATCATTTCATACGAGACATAGTCGAAGATGGCAGTATTACCCTATCTAAGATCCATACTAGCAAGAACCCGGTAGATTTCCTAACTAAAGCCGTACCTGGGCATAAATTCGATCTCTGTTGTGAACTCCTTAAGGTAGGTTGAGAAAACGTCACAGCAGGTAACTTCGTTATCGATTCATCTCGCAAAAGAAGAAGTAATTACGTTAGAGCACATAAGGGATTACTTCTTATCGATAACGGGGAAAGCTCTAGGACTACATAAAAGTTACCTGCTAATATGGTGCGAGAAGAACAAGATAGGCGGTTCAAGGTGGAGTGTATGGCGTAATAACATTTCACCTAACACAAGACAACAATGATTCAGGGAACGTCTTAAACAGTTAAAAGGGAACAAGATAAAGGACTGAAGGGAGACGAGTACCGAGAAGATAACACAGGGTGTCAGAGTCACCAGACTGAAGCATTAACCCGTAGAGGTTGTTAGCTGATAGGAGATGAAACTTGAACATGCATCGGTCAGAGATGTGTAGTTCACCAAGACAGCTGGAAAAGAGGTAGCAAAAGTATCAAACACTATCAAAAGGATTACAAAATCTAAACAGAATCATCATAAGATTAAAGTCTAGTTCTAAAAGGGATTTAAGAACACTTATCGAGAAAGAACTGCAGTTTTCCGATAAAGAGACTCTCAGCCGAAGCTTCTTTGTAAAATGAAGGAAGAAGTCGCGATATTCTTTCATAGAGCATGGAAGGTGAAACGATTGTTGAAGAGAATCGTTGAATGATTCAAGAACACAGAAGATGATGAAACAGGAGCTCATGCAAGGAGGTAAGATAGATCGATGGCATTTGACAGAGGTTCTGATCGAGCTAGATGTCGCCGTCGCTTGGAGTCGCCGAGAGAGGTCATTGCGAGCTTACCGAGGAAGAAGAATGGTCTGGAAGGCAGAAAGAGATGGGGAGATCACTTAAACGGCCCAAGGTGGAGTTTGTGAGAAAAGTGGGCCTTATAAGTTCTCTCTGACCCAAGCTCTTTGATAAACCTGCATCGAAAACTAAGATGGTTTAGGATTAGGAAAATACATAATTCTATAGAGATTAGGAACTTACTATAGGTTATATATATGTGTGTTTTATGGTTGTGTTGTCGTGTGGTTAAGAAAGAGGCTAGCTGAGTTACTTAATAAAGGATTAAGGTTTTGAGTTATAAGTCTGATTTCAAAACAATCGATTCTAAAAACTAAGGTTAAAACCTAACAAGATATATGAACCTGAAGTGTTATTAGCCGAACCCGAATGAGTAATCCAAAAAATGAAAAATCCAAAAAAAGTCCAAAAAAAAACGATCCAAATGTGTAAATAATCCCAAATATAAATATGTACTTCAAATATTCGATTCTATATCTTTGTTGAAATGATATCTAAAAATAAGTATTAAGTTTTAAATAAATACTTTAAATATTTAGTTTTATATAAATAAGTATTTACTTCTTATGTTTTACTTTTAAATTTTAGATTTAACTTTGGATATATTTGAACCGGACCAATATAACCCAAATTCAAATGATATATGGTTTCTTTATGGGTTTTAGGATGTGGTATAAATTAGAACCAAAACCAATGTCTTATATCTGAATTTGATCTGTGCTTACAAATTTACCAGAATGAGACCTATGATATGATATAAATTAGAACCAAAATTCAATCTAACACATATTTCAAGGGTACCAGAATGTCTAAGCCTGATTTAAAGAGTGTTTTATATTTTTCAATTAGTTTTATTTTTGATAAACATTTTACATGTTTGTTGGAATAGTCAATAAAACTATACTAATAAAAAATTCAATAATAATAATATGTTCCATTATATATTAAATATTCATAATAACTAATTATTAATATTTATGTGATCAAATATCTGTATATATAATTTAATATTCTATCTATAAGAGTTATATTATGTATTTGGTGAAGGTTTTGAAGAATTTGTTCCTTGCATTTGGATTAAAGTATTATCATATATTTATACGGATTTGTAGGCATATATAATTTATTTATATTAGTAGATAAAATATAATTGATTATTTACTTAAATTTAGTGTAAATATAAAATGAATTGATTATTTAAAAAAATAGATTAGTTATTTAGTTCCTTACTTTCCGGGTAGTGTATATATTTAATAATAAGTAAGTTAGGTAAAAGTAAAAATAATAGAAAAAAGTATTTAAATGCAATGGTCAAACCTAGACTATTTATAAGTAGATAAAATAGGACTCTAAATTAAAAGAATAGATATTAACTAGATTTTGATCAACGTTAGGAAAGCACGAGTTTTAATTTATACCTTTTTAAAAAAGATATTTTTAGGTTCCCACAAACCTACATGGACCTTGAATGATCCTACTCGACACCGAACGTAAATTCATAATATCTGGATTTAAAACTATTTTAAACCCCAACATTCAAAAAAATTGAATTGTAGTCGATGGAAACTTAGATGACCATGTCTAACACCCGCATGAGCGTTATCATAAATTGTAATATAACATATATCATTGTGTTTATTTTATATATTTTTATATTTTTGAAATTGTTTATATTGTATTATTGTTTGATCTATTAGAGAAGAAAATTTATCTAATATTCAATTAGATCATATAAATACTATATTATTTTGTATTTATGTTGAAATAAGAAAAATTGTATAACTAACAAATTAATATGGTTGTCTAAATTACCATAATTTTTATGTTTGTATATAACATATTTAAATTAATAGAAAACATCTTTAAAATATTTAAGGTAAAATAAAGTTATTATAACAATCTGAGAAATATATATACATGTAAATGTATATGTATATTACATATTTACGGTAACGATTATTTTTTAAAATGAATTTGTTTAATCACACACATTAAAATATTTTGGGTCTAACTATTGATTTAATGATATACTTATGGATTTTTTAAACAAATTTGTATATACAATTAAAATATTTTGGGCTTTATGTTAATGAAATTACTAAAAAGACATTAATAAAAGAACACTACTATCTTTGTATCCAAACAATTTTTTTTTAAATATGCTATACATGTTTCCAAACAGTACAAAAAATACTTCAATTTTAATATATACTAGCCTTTGACTCGCGCGCCCGCGCGGGTGTTATTTTTATATATGCTAAATATTTGAAACAATTTGTTTGATATAATTGTATATATGACTGGAATTTAATATTCGATATCCGTTATCCGATCGGGGATCCCATCTGCTTCAAAAAACGGATATTCGGGGATCATGGTAGTGATTTTACGGATTCAACTAATCGAGGTACAAATTCGGATAGTAAAATTTTAGGTATGTATATCCGGATCCGGATATTAAATATTTAAAATTTAATTATAGTTATCTATGTATATTATATATACTTTTATATAAAATAACTAAAATTTTAATTTTATTAAATTTTAATGATTTTAAGGTTTTTTTAATAATACTTTTAAATAGACTAAATATATGGTTAATAGTTAGTTTTTGATTTATTTTTAATTAAAAAAGACATATCCAAATATCTGTGTGTATTCAGATTTTATTCTGAATATCCTAACCCCAAATATCCGGATAACAATTTTACGAATCCGACGAATGCATATATGAATCCGTATATCCTAAAATATCCCGGATATTTGATCCGTCCTACACTTAATTGTGTATATGTATTATATGGTGATTAAAATTTTTAAATTATAAATTACATATTTTATTTTTATTAGATATATATATATATATATATATATATATATATATATATATATATCGTACAAATGAATAATACATTGTATTTGTTTGTATATATAATCATTTATAATAAATATTAGTATGTATTTTAATATTAAATTGTTATGGAAAGCTACATGATTTTGTTAATGTAAATGAATAAGTTTAGATTATAATAAAAAATTATTAACAATATTATCATTTTTATAGTTCAAATATAATTGAGTAGCTTATATAAATATGAATAAAAATAAAACTAATTTAATGCTATATATATATATAATTATGTTTTCATTGTAAAATTGGAAAATACATATACAATATTTTATGAAATTTCAATTCAAATCATAAAAGTTGTTAATGGGCTTAGCCAAACTTTATTTTTTTTATTAAGAATTGATGTTTGGATACAAAGATAATATCAGTGGTATTACTTGTAAATATTAAGTAAAAGTAAGAGTTATTTATTATTTGTACTTCACTTTTAATAGATTAGATACATACAAATATATGTATTTTGAGATCTTCATAGGTAGAACTCCCTATTGGAAATGATTTTGATCCGCACTTTAAAAGTGCGGAGTATTTTACATTGTAAATACAAAAATGTAACAATTACTTTTGTTAAAGGTGTGAAAATGGGTGAATTTGCTTCCCATTTAAAGTCATTTAGTTTTAGTATTTAATATGGTTGTCCATTTAGCCCGCGAGCCAATTTAGATCTGTTTAAACTTTTTATAATATTTTAAAGAAAATTGGAAAAGTAAGTTTTTTTTTTTTTAAATTATATCTCAAAATATATTATCTTGAAATATAAATTTTAATTTTGGGTATTTGAGAAAAAAGTATGAGCATATTTATATATATTATAAATATGTAAACATCTATTAATAAAATTATCTATGGGATGTATTCAAATCTAAAATTTGAGGCGATTTCATTTTTGGTGAGGTTGTAAATGATTTCAAGGAATTGAAGTGTTTTAATGATTTTTCTTAAACCACTCTAGTATATCACCTAAAACAAGCGATTTGATTTTATTTTCAACTAAGAAACTCCATTCACACGCTCTAAAATCACTTAAAACTTTTAAAATCCACAACTTAAAATATATTCAATAACAATGGATTTAAAAGTATTTTATAAAATGTTAATTTCAATAAGACAATATTTTAAATGAGATTTTAAAATTCATGTTTTACACAAATGTGAGGTTATTGACCAGTCTGCGTCACAATAGACCGAAAGTTGCAGAGACGGTTGTGAATCCAAGAAGATACCTTGACCAGGACAGCCCTTTAAGTACCGAACCACTCGAATGGCTGCATCCTAGTGTTTCTTGCGTGGTTTAGCCATAAATTGTGATAGTAAATGAACCGCGTAGCTCAGTTCTGGTCTTGTGATAACAAGATATACTAAACGACCAACTAGCTGCGATATTGAGCTGGATTTGTGTGATATTCACCAACATCATGTCCAAGTGTATGATTTTGTTCGACAGGTGTGTCAAATGGCTTCGAACCAGACAAGCCACATTCTGAAATAATATCCAGAGCGTATTTTCTTTGTGAGAGATAGATGCCACTGTTTGCTCGTGATACCTCCATGCCCAAAAAATATTTGAGAACACCAAGATCCTTCTTACGGAAGCACTGGCTTAGATAAGCTTTAAATTTTCCAGTGAATGCTTCATTGTTGCTGCCAATTACAAGATCATCCACATAGATTAGGACATAGAGCTTTTTGGTACCTTGGACGAAGGAGAATAGTGAGTAGTCCTTATGATTTTGGACAAAACTAAACCGTAGGAGAGCTTGAGAAAGCTTAGCAAACCAACACCTTGGTGCTTGCCTAAGACCGTCGAGTGACTTGCAAAGTTTGCACACAACATTCTTTTGTGGAGATGAGAAACCAGGTGGCAATCTCATATAGACTTCTTCGTCTAAGTCACCGTGCAAGAATGCGTTATGTACGTCCATATGGTATAAGTTCCAATTTTCATTGGCAGCAATCTTGAGTAAGACACGTACTGTAGTTAGTTTGAAAACTGGAGCGAATGTTTCGTTGAAATCCTCACCCTATTGTTGTTGATTTCCATAAGTAACCAACCGAGCTTTAAAGCGTTCGATAGTGCCTTCCGAGGTATATTTGATTTTGAAAACCCATTTACATCCTAGAGCATGTTTACCCGGAGGAATACTGGTCACGTCCCATCTTCTAGTGCTGTTATTTCAGACGCCACTGCCTCTCTCCAAACTTTTTCGAGCATCACCTATTTGAAACTTGTAGGCTCCTTTGATTTGAAAACAGCCGCAAGATATGCCTTCTGTGAAGGAGAGAAAATATCACATGATACATAGTCAGTGATTGGATAAAGACACTTACCTGAGGAGGTAGGATGTGGTAGTGGTGGAGCTCGAGTGGGTTTATCATGTAGTTTCGCAGAATTCGTGACATAGTATTTTAGTAACATAAATGGTTTTGATTTGCGGTGACCTCTACCAAGCTCTTCCTGTGATGTACTCTGTTCTTCTTGAGTATTAGCTACAGATTCTGTAAGTTCTATGGAAGGTGTGTGAGGAGTGTCTACGAGTGTTACTGCAGGCTCTCCCCCTGTCTCATATGAAACCGTAGCTTCCTCTGGTGTATTTTCATTAGTTTGAGATACTGGATTCATTACCAACTCGTCAAAAAACAGTGTTTGAGGTTGTTGAATAGGAGCTTCGAGTTGAGGTTTTAAAGATGAATATGGAAACAGGTATTCGTGGAATATCACGTCTCGAGATACAAATGTTGTCTCAGACTGGAGATCAAACACAAGCCATCCTTTCTTGCTGTATGGGTACCCAAGGAACATACACTATTTTCCACGATCTTCAAACTTGTTTGTTGAGCGACGAACTTTACGAGCATAACAGAGACATCCGAATGTCCTTAGATCTTGATATGCTTGTGTTTGTTTGGACAAAATTTTGAATGGAGACTTTCCATTCAGGAGAGTAGAAGGTGTCATGTTTATGAGATGGGTGTCTGTTAGAATACTTTCACCCCAAAACCGTATAGGAAGTTGAGATTGCAAGAGAAGTGATCTAGCCACGTTGATTATATGGCGGTGCTTGCGCTCCACCCGTCCGTTTTGTTGTGGAGTTGCAACACAAGAAGTTTGATGGACTATCCCTTGTGAATCGAAGATTTTTTTAGACATGTGAACTCTGTTCCATTATCCGTTCGTATAGTTTTCACTTTCTTGTTGAATTGTCGATCTAAAAGAGCAAGGAAGTTTTTCAAAACATCTCTGGTTTCAGATTTTTCGAGGAGCAAGAAAGTCCAGAGAGCTCGAGAGAAGTCATCCACAATGGTAAGGAAGTACGATGCTGCACAAGATGATTTTTCTCTATACGGTCCCCATACGTCGCAGTGAATCAATGAAAATCTTCTGCTTTATTAGAACTCTCATGGAAAGTTACACGAGTTTTTTTTGCATGATTGCAAGTATCGCAAAGCTGATCTAAATCACTATTACTTGTAGAAAAGTTTCCTAAATACGATAGAAAAGATAACACTTTTGACGACGGATGACCCAAACGTCGATGCCACAAATTTCTAATATCCTTCTTGATGGCATGATTTTCTTGAGGAAGAACCGAGCCAGTAAGATGATAAACCCCGTCGCGCTCTTCACCCGCACCAATAAAAGTCCTCGAAGCAAGGTCCTGTATTAAACAAAATTGTTTAGTAAATATGAAGAATCTTGCAATATCGTTAAGCAACTGTGAAACCGAGATCAGAGTAATAGAAAGTTGTGGTGCATAAAAAACATGATGTAGGATAAGCTTTCCGCCAAGGTTTAAAGTTCCATGACGTGTTTCCCAAGCTATTCCTCCGTCCGGCAAAGATATTGCGCAAGCGTTGATTGATTTCAGATTTTTCAATAGATTTATGTCTCCGATCATATGATGTGAAGCTCTAGAATCTATAATCAAGTCGTACTTGCTTTGTGTCCCATATAGTACAAGTTTCTTACCAGAGAGTTTGTCTTGAGTTTGCTTATGGTTAATGAAATTTGCTATTGAATTCCATTGACTCTGTGTTAAGTTTGAGATTCCTGACTCTGTATTTGCAGTATCATTAACAGCGACTTGTGATTGCTGTTGATTTCGTACTACATCCTCTTGATTTGCAGAAGGTCCACCACGACCTCTGCATCTTCCTCTGTAAGAACCTCTTCCACGTCCAGCTGAACCACGAGTAGAGGATGTCATTGAATCGCCAAACCATTCGGGATAACCGATAAGCTTGTAACATTGATGTTTCTCATGACTTGTTTTCCTCAGTGAGAACACGACACTGATTGACTCTGTTTTGCGGCTACAGCAGTTGCAGATAAGCCTGCTATTCCACCTATTTCGGGTTTGTCTTGAGTAATATCAAGATGTCTCTCCTCTTGAGTGATTTGTGAGTAGACATTCTCCATGGTATACTCACCAAGACGACTATGGAGGTTAGATCTAACGGTACCAAATATGCTTTTATCAAGTCCCATAAGGAAATGATACATCAAGATCTTTTCTTGTGTTTTTTGAAATTTTATCATTGATTCACACCTATCCTTTCCACAGCAGCAATTGAAAGATTCATCGAAACCTTATAGATCAACCCATAGTACTTTTAGATTTTCGTAGTACACTTCCATCGATTGTCCATCTTGTTTACAAGCAGAGATATCGGGTCTTAGTTGATGTACATGAGTATCATCTCCAGAAGAGAATCTAGCTTTTAGATCAGACCACATCACAGAAACATATGAAACGAGAGATATTGATGTTCGTAGATGTGGTTCTACGCTGCTATATATCCATCCGATGATCATGACGTTAACCATATCCCATAGTTCGGCTTCTTCTTTTTCATTGGGTCTTTTAAGAGTTCCATTGATGAACGCTAGCTTTCTCTTAGTTCGAAGAGAATTAGTCATCAATTTCGCCCATCTTTCATAATTGGAACCGTTTATTAAATATGGAGTTTTTACCTGCTCTGTATGATCATAGGCATGTAAATGATATGCAGAGATCAAGCTTCCATCACTAGCTGCGAGTTCTTTTCCGGAGGTGCCTTCTTTGCCGGAGGGGACTGACATCGTTTTCTTCTTCTTTCTTTATTTGAGAGTTTAAAAAATTACATGCCAAAGGTATGCTCTGATACCATGTAAAACTTTATGTTATGTCTTATTCATAGGGTGAATCGCATACATATATATATATATATAATCATAAGAGATAAGTTCCAGCGTAAGTAAGGATAAATCCTATTCCCTAAGTTATTGAGAACATATAATTATCTATTTAGGAGATATATATATATATATATCTAATATATTTAATAGGAAGTTGAATCTTCTCCATGAATGGCATTAGGAGAATCCTAGCTATGAAAATTCCACCTGATCAAAAAGATTTTTGGGTATTGGTGCATAACAAGAATGGCAGTTATTAAGTCTGGGTACTGGTTCATAAATAGTTAGGTCATAAGTGAGATCACTCGAGAGGCTGAGGCGAGACCGTCTTTAAATGACTTGAAGGGGTCGGCTTGGAATATAGCTACTGCTTCAAAAATCAAAACCTTTATTTGGAGAGTGCTAAAGCAATACGATTCCATTCGGTGTGATGTTGGTAAAGAAAGGAAAAAGATTGGATCCATGTTGCCAAACATGTGGGTCTCAGGGTGAGTCCATTAATCACATAATCTTTGATTGTTTTATCGCACATATGTATGGGCCCTAGCCAATGTGCCAACTCCAATGAACGGCTTTGGTAAGGTTTCTCACTTCTCCAACTTTCATTATGCGATGATGCTGATGAGTAACAGTAAAGTCCATGGGAGTGTAAGAAATATGATCCTCTGGTACTTGTCGAAGATTAGGAACGAGATTACTTTTGAATGAATAACTTTTGTTGCATTCGACGTGGTGGTAAAAATAGCGGAGGAGATAGAGTCTAGCTGAGAAACATGAGAGAGAAAAAGATGAGGAGACGAGAAAGACTCGCAAGTCAACGCAACAAGGATGGGAGGCTTCAAGGAAAGGATGGATAAAATGCAACATTGGAATGGATTATGACAAGAAAACTTCACGTAGCGGAGGGTCTTGGGTTGTAAGAAACGATAGGGGAAAATAATTCATACATAGTCGACGTGCTTTTTGTGATATTACTTCTCTGGATGAATCCAAATATACCAAGGTTTATTGTGGACAATTGAGTGTTTGAGCTTCCATCGTGTTAACAGAGTAGTGATAGCTATAGATGACAATACGCTCATGCAAGTGATTCTGAGACCAAAAGCTTGGCCAAACTGTCAATGCCAATATGTCGAGATTGAAAGGAGACTGAGAAGATTGGAATTGTGGAGACTGGTGAAGGAGGATAGATCAACTAACAGAGGGACCTTCCTCATTGCTCAAAGCTCATCTAAGGGTGGATTTTCACAATCGTATGTGGCATCTGGTGCGCGTAACTGATTATTGGTAGAAAGTGTGTAGGCTATTTTCTTGGACAAGAGCAGTGGTAGGTTTACATTGTAAGTCTTGTTGTATGGGTAAGTAGGATGATGTCTTTTGATGTTTCTCGTACGATTTCGAAGGGTTATTCGCTCGATTGTGATGTACCTCTTATAAACGAACGTTGTTCTTGATGACCTTATAATAAAATCTAACAGATTGCACAAAGAAAAAAAAGATTTTGTGAACGCCCATAAAAAAATTTCTTTTACAGCAAACAGAACATCCATCACTAAAGGACATAACAGGGTTTAACTGTAAGTAAAAACCAAGGAAAATTCAATTTTGGCGGGAGTTGGTGTACACGGGGAGCTAGGTGGGTTGGTCCAGGTACTAATTTCGAGTATTATATGCCCTGTTTTCCCGTCCGTTGTCCTCCTGACAACAGATATGTAGTCACAGCTGTTGGCGGTGAAGCTGATGTGGAAGATGGCATTACTAGACTTGAGCTTCAGAGACGGGTCTGTATGAGTTTCAAGGGTGTCAACAAGTATCTTGTTGATCTCGGCAGGCAAGCAAGACGTGAATGCGTTCTGGAAGAAGAAGAAAGCTTTCAAAAAAAATTGCAAAAGAAAATAAGCTTCATTCTCATTATATTACCTCATTATACTGCCACTGCCAGTAGCAGTAAAGTGCAAAATCAGTATACAGACGAAGCCAATCATTTTCACATATGTCCTGCTCCTGAACCTCGTAGAATCTCAGCCTATCATCATCATCAGGTTTTGCTTCGGACAAAAAGTTGGGCATACGAACTTTGTAAAGCTCATCTACAGCTTCCTCGTTCAACTGAACCATCTCACCTCCTTCACCTACAATAATTTTAAGAAGATAAATCCAATCATTTTTTTTTACAAAGTCACTAAGCTACCTGGTTTCTCGGGTTTTAGTATGCAGATTTCATTGAAGACTCTTAATTGCTCTCCGTTCCTGGTGTAAGGTATTGTGACTGAGCTCTGGAGAAAGTGAACTGCATCATCCACAAGATCCTTTACCTCCGCGGTAATTAAGTAAGTGCTCCATATACTAACTTGGATTTTGTGTTCAAGTATACCCATAAACTGCAATTTCCTCCCCTGCAAAAAATAAATAAATAAATCATGAAATCATAATAATATGGTGAACACACTCAAAGGGAACTACCTTCTCAAAGTTGAAACAGTGAACTCCCAAGCGGCCGTAAAGAGTGATATTGCAAGGCGTTGAGATTGCACATTTAGGGTTACGAACATGATCATCAATATCAAAACCCTACAACTCATCAAAATTACCAATTTATCAAATCGATGATTTTACAACACAAAAAAAAAGTGGTAAAGAGCGAGCGAGCAAGCGAGGGTTACCCAAGGATCCTGTCCTTGGCAAGCGAGCAAGCGACGGTATTCTTCTTCTAGCTCCTCCTCTTCAGATGTCCATCCACTTTTTTCTTTTACTTTTTCTTCCTCCGATAATTTTCCACTATCCAACAGCGCCCACCGAGCATCCGCCATCTCCGATCCTTATTCTCTCTTTCTAGGAACATAACTTCCATTTTATAAATTAATAAAAAGTGTTATTCTGTTAATTAATCTTTATTTTAGGTCTTCCTAAAATTAAATAAGAACATAATCTAAGCCAAAAGAAAAAAGAAGAAGCAAATCTGGTTTTCCTTCATCGCCATAAAAATACTAGCATTTATTTCCTAGTTATTTTTACAATAAAGAAATATTTTATTTTTCAATCTATCTTAATTGATCATCATGTAAAATTTTATAAAGCTATTTTTTTTAATATTTCTCTTTTGATAATTTTAAATATTAGTTATTATTTTATTGATAACCAACAACTATTTATTATTTATTTCTTTTATAATCTCTAATCATTTGCTTTCTTAACTATATTTGATATCTTGCTTGCATTATGATTAATAAAATCACAGTTATTATATACTCTAATTAATCATTATTTTAGATATCCCAAAACTAAATAAAAATATTATTAACAAAAATTGATTTTATTTCATCAGAAAAAAAATAAACTTATTTTGACATTATAAATCTTTTATCATAATTATTTTCACAATATATTCTATGTGTAAATCATTCTTTTTATGCTTGATTTTAAAAATTTATATCTTTTCTTTATGTTGAACTTGTTTGTACAATGAGTTTAATGCTTAGTTTTGTTTCAATTAATTAAATTTGTTAATATGATTATTATGCGCTTTTTAGTGTTGACGTTGTTTGTATCACGATAAATACTTTTATGATTCTAAGCATAACAATTTTGATTACATAAATATATTAGCATAACTATTTGTATCATTTGGATTGACTCAAATTGACCAACCTTTTCTACAATTTCTCCGTCCATGGGAACTGAATATCTCTCCCGGAGATTCTCGACAATTTACATAATCAATGCTAGATATGATCACATATACAAAGAGGTTGATTAAGCTTTGGCAGTTATAGACTTAATCTTATATAGCTTTCTAAAGGTGATGGTGTAGTTTTTTGTTTCTAATCACTTTCTATTCTTTTCTAAGTTGTTTGCTTTTAACATTGTAATGAGTTAGCTAAAAATCAAATAAAACAAAATAATCCTCTGAAATTATTAATCTACTTTAAGATGGATGGTAGTGGCGAGGGTGTGGGTTATGAAAGTATTCAAGTACCAATTAGGAGTTTGTTAGTGACTTAGTAGTACTTCTTGGAAATAACATAAACTATTAAAATAATATAGACAAAAATATCAACTCATCAAGGAATTCAAAGATTTTTTTTCTTTTCCTAACAAATCTTAATCTCAACAATACGCAAAACCTACTTCTACTTGTATTTCTTTATTATGGCCTTAAACTCTTCCACCATCTCCTTATGTATATGATGTCATTAATCCTCATGTTCGTTTGTTTCTTGATATCTCTTGATTTTGATGAGTTTTAGATTCATATTTTAGCGTATTATTATCATTCTAGGTTGCATTCAGATCTTTATATTGCATTTGCATACATAATTGCATTTGACAGGGTTTAGAGTGCACAATTGGAAGTTTGAGGCAGAAGTCAAAGGTTAAAGTGCACAATATGGAAGTGTGGGGTTAGATACGACGTTAACAAGAGATAAGGGACCAATTTTGCAAATTCAGAATACTCCGCTGGGCTAGATTTACACAATCAAACGTTAAGGGGCTAAGGAGAGGACATTTATACAATTTCCAAAGTTTGGGGCCGATTTATAAAAGGGTAGAAGTAATAAGGACCAAATCTGCAAATAAGCCAAAGTCCACCATTGGAGACGTAACGGCGAGCTTGATTTTGACGATGGGCACAGCCACGACGGCGGAGCTGACCACGGCGAGGATGTGACTTGGATGAGAAAGCCCGTGGTGGAGCAAAGACATGGAGAACTCGCGGTGAGGATACCACGGTGGATTAGAAAGCACGAGCTCAGCCACTACGCCGACTGAAGCTTGAAACGAAGGAGACAAAGTCGGAGCTCGAGCAATCTCATGCGGCTTGATACACCGGTCCAACGTAGCCGCTGGGAACGTAGCGACCTTTGGAGCGGCTTGTGGTAGCGGGTCAGTGCTACCGCTCGGGACACAGCGTTGGTTGCAGCGGCCAGAAGGAGCGGCACAAGCAACCCACTCGGGAAGAAGAAGAAGACCAAACACAATTTTTAAATCGCGGCCAAACGCTAATCACAACGTTTGCGATCGGCAATTGGATCAGATTTTAACCCTCTATATATATTTTTAAGATCCCAAAACCCTAAAGTATCTCATTTTCCTCTAAGACTTTATTTAATATTATTAAAACGTGAATATTTTGATAATTTTAAGGAAGTATTTCATGTTATATTTGTGTTTCTCTTGCTCATTAATATAATTAGCCTTGAATCTCACATAGATTTAAGGTTTTTCATGGAGTTTATTGAGTAGACACTTTGTTATCTATGGATTAAGTAGATTAGGGTGATTAGGTGGATATTTAGGATGATTCTTTCTTGATTAACATTGTTCTTTGACCTATTAGGTGATCTTAATGCTATATTAAGGCTGAGAAATCTAATCTAGATCATAAGTTATTTCATGCCCGAAAAGTGTTCGATGAAATGCTTGAACCAACCTAATATTGTCTTTTACATGTCTAGCCAATGAGAATTGATGTTAGAAATGTTAAATGGTTAGTACACTTGCTATTTATGCATGCTTGAATGTGTTAGGCCAATGAAAGTTGATGTTTATTGCATGATTAGCATAGGGATTATTGTCACGAGAGTGGATTATTGTCATGATTAGCATATAGATCTAGACCTATAGACTTGTTTATTGTTTTGTTTGTGCATCCTAAATTGAATCTTGATCACCCGATATCGATTATCTTGCCCATGAATCCATCCTTAGCTATTGATTCAAAGTTTGATTCTTTCACTTATTTCTTGTTTGAATTTGAGATCACTTTGTTTATAATTCTAAGAGTTTAGCTTGTTACAAATCATCAATCTTCTTATTTGTTTAGATTAGGAAAGTTTGTGTATTCTTAGTATTATAGATAATTAGTTTCTTGTGGATTCAATCCTAAAGTGCTGCATCGATATATTTTTCTATTGTGGTAGCATGCACATTAGGTTAATTGAAATGTGGTAAAACGCAATAATCATTTCTTTAACTCTTATGCTTTTGACTGGATTTTCATTTTTCATGTCTTAAGATTTGTTTCTTAATCCATGAACTTTTTCTTTCAATGATAATATGAACAGACATGTCTGTTTTATAATCGAGTAGACAGACAACTTATGTGGATTTATTTCCTACATTTTTTGAGCTTAGCAACCATATTTTCAGCTCTTTTCATGCAGCCTTCGACATGATTTTTCTCTCCCTCTTTCAGCCACGTAGACTCAGTTGTTTTGTGTTCATGTAGGTCACTTTCAACAATTATTTTTAGGCCATATTTTTTCCAGCGTCTTGTAGTTTAATCATCAGCCCAATCTCTGCAAACATAAATACCAAATCCGCAAATTACTTGAAGAGCAGATGTCTCTAAGTTTGATTCGTCACATTCTTAGTATAAAAGCTTTTTCGAATTTCACTAATCATTGTAATTGGAATTTGTTGTAAAAATGATGAGTTTCTTATACAATCTCTTTTGCTGCTCGAGTGATTTTGCTTAGCAAAGTAAGAAAAAAGTTTAAGACGATATATCGAATACCTGACTATAGTTAAAGCATTCCCTTCAACGCCAAGCCTATTTTGCAACCGTAATACCTGTTGGTTATCAATCAGCCTTTGGGCGGCAATGAAATAAGTGTGTGTGCTTTCAGGTGACATGAGGTGGTCTGAAATCTGGGGATGTTGTTTTGTTCTTAAGGGACATGCAGTTTAGGGAAGGAAATGTGTGAGTGGAGGCATTATGTCCTATAAGCTTAAGCTTTTGAGCTACTATGAGACCTCATGTTTAGCACCTGAAGTTTTAAAAATCTTTCATCTGTCAAGCACAAACACAGATAGCAGTGTATCAGTAATAGGTGGTAATTAACACTAATAAAAGTGCTCATGAAAATTAGGACCAACACTGGTACGATGAAAAATGGAAATAATAATTATTTGAACGTTTTAAGCATGGAACTTGAAGCAGTAGTAGAAGTGAATACCTGATGTTGGTTTTTTTCAATTAGGATTTCTACATTTTCCTTGTCCGGTCTAATTAATAAAATTGGAATGTCCTCCGAACAAATATATTCGTGATCCATGAAGAAGTGAGGAAAGTTTCCATCTTGTGTGGTCCTAAATAACTAACTGTGGAAACTAACTGTCTAATCTATGATAGCCTTTATGGAAGAGAAGTTTTAAACACATATTTCAAGCCATGAAATGATTGATCACAACTTTAGAACAAAGGGAAAAGAAGCAGACCTTACATGGACCAAGTTCCTTGTTCTCTTGGCAATAGGATTCTCATTCGTCTTCCCCAGAGTACTACAACCGTATAAGAACAATATTATTTTCTTGTTTGAGTTGTTCTTGTTGGAACTATTTTTTGAGCATTATGAAAATGTATTCATATGTCAAAATGGAGTTCGTTTGAATGAGAAATGGAGTTTCAGAATGTGTGACTTAAATGTACACATTGGATATTGGGGTTTGAATTTGGATTTAAATTTGTTAAATAGACTTATGTCTAATAACTTATGGTTTAAATCATATTCATGATTATCTTTTATATTTGGTTAAATATAAAAATGTATACCCATAGCAAAATAAATTAGTAGCTTTGATTTGGTCAAAGACACTAATATCATTTTTGCAAGTTATGGTCAATAGTCAAAGGAATCATTTTCCATTATGATTATTGGTGACACTTGATACTCAATAATAATGCATATACATTTTTGGTTTTGTAAAGAAAAAACCTAAATGTAATGATATGTGGTGCTCACCTTTTCTATATAAAGCCTCATGGCAATGTAGAATATGGAGAATGAGATTCATACGAACAACAAAATCACCTTCTCCTTTTGAATAGTTATGTTAGCATTTTGTTTTCTTTATGTCTGAAATACAACACAAAAGTTAGGTTTGACAGGTTCTGTTTTTCGGTGGTGGTAGACAGAGACATAAGCAGTTGTGTCCTGGGAATCTGAGCGCGGTATCTGAGCGCTATGAAACTGTCACACTACGGGGCGTTTAAAGATTTAAGGAAAGAGATTAACTATCTCGACTCTGCAATTCTTCTTTATCAAATTATTTTTGTATTGTAATTTTTATTTTTTGTTCTTATTATTTTTTTTCAAATATCAGTTGTCCTAAGGTTCCTACATTCTTAAATCTATAAATATTGTTTATGCTTTGCACTAACAATAATAATATTTGTCAAAAAAAAATTTAAGAACAGGTTAATGATTTATATTTGGAATTAGAGAATTCTTGATGATGGAAAATTAATTCTTCTTGTTTTTTTTATTAAATGAGTTTCAGATTCTTGAGATTTTTTTGTGGGTAAATTCATTATAATACATAATATTTGGGAGTAACTAATTTGATATTTTTCTGGTTTCAAAAGAACAAGTTACATCTTTCGATCAAACATAAAAAGGAACTGGAACTTATCCCAGCCATCATCCAGAAAAGAATTCACGATTTTTTTCAGATTGCATATATTTGCCCATTTTGTGTTATTTCACATTGCTTTGCTGGTTAGTGCTTATGGTTTAATTCTCTTACCAATCGTTAATGTGAATTAGGTCTGATCTTGGTAAAGTGTCTTGAACTGATTTGATTATATGGTTTTCTTCAGTCAAGCATTTGTTCTTGTGGCATATTTAAACGTTTATGCATTTACTTTGTGTATTAATTGCATTCAGTTGTTTGGTCAAATATTACTAACGTTTCTATACAAGATTGCATGAGTTTTGTATTAAAAATATTCTAACTCATAAATGTGATCAGAAAAAGTTCTTATTTTTCCATTATATGTTAATGATTTGAATTTTTGATTTAATATCAATAATGAGAATACCTAATGACTTAAATTAGTGGTTAAATACTCGGTTGACCATGATGAAGAAAATGATTTAAGTTTCAAGCATGATGATACCATGGTTAAAAAACAGACATTTTGATCTTTAAGAGATCAAATGATAGGGATGGGAATGGATACGTGAGTCGACGCCCCAAATTAAATTTGGGAGAGGTCTACCACATATAAATCATTTGCCATGAAAATAAAGTGTTTGTTGATATTGATCAAAATATTTATATTTTGTCAATGCTTAACGCGAGTCTAAAAAGATTGACAATGTAAAAATGATGAGAAATCTCTTATCAAAGTGACTAAAACTGACATGTATATTGTAGTTTCTAAAATCAATATGGTTGAAAATAACCAAAGACAATCGTGGTTTTGATGCCACAAATAATATCTTGTAATGATAAGTATATTTGCCACAAAGGATAATAATGTTTTTAAAAGAAATTCAAAACATACAACTTGAATTTATAAATCAACTTGAGAGAACTATGAAAATATTTCTATATAAAATGTGAATTTCTAAGAGTGATATACATTTTAAAAAAGTTGAGATACTTTTGAAATTGTTTTTTATTCATTTAAATCCAAAAGAGTTGTAGATCAATTTTTCTAAACTCTTAAGAGATATTAAATGTAAATTTGCATATTTTGAGTTATATCAAGAAATGTGGGGGAAATTTTGCTTACCATATAAAGTCATTGGCAAGAGGCCACATGAACTTAGTGATAATTATCACAATATCATTAAAAAAAACTAGTGTCATGCACCAAGTTTTGTATATAATGGCTAGTTGTATCTTAAGAAAAAAAAATGACAAAAATCATTAAATAATTGATCTCGACTAATCTCAAGAGATTATGTTCATTACGATGACAACCTAGGATCCTTATATTAAAGGTGTGTCATGAGATCATATTTTTATATCATCAAGAGGAATGAGTTAATGCCTGTGAATTAAGATGAGGTTTGGCGGTAACTCTACCTAAATGACTGGAGATCCCAAGAAATAGGTTCAAGGAGACAACTAAGTCAAACTAAATATGCCCAAAGCACTGTAAGGCTTCGGTCTATACCCAATTCCTAAGATGATTAAAAAGTGTTACATGTAAGGAATAGAGGATAAGCATTTGCTTTTAACTATTTGTATCAGTTGGATTGACTCAAATTGACCAACCTTTTCTACAATTTCTCCGTCCATGGGAACTGAAAATCTCTACCGGAGATTCTTGACAATTTACATAATCAATGCTAGATATGATCAGTTAATCACAAATACAAAAAGGCTGATTAAGCTTTGGAAGTTATAGACTTAAGCTTATATAGCTTTCTAAAGGTGATGGTGTAGTTTTATTGTTTCTAACCACTTTCTATTTTTTTCTAACTCGTTTGTTGTTAACTTTGTAATGAGTTAGCTAAAAATCAAATAAAACAAGATCATCCTCTGAAATTATTCATCTACTTTAAGATGGATTCCACGAAAGGCATGTATGGTAGTGGCGAGGGTGAGGGTTATGAAAGTATTAAAGTACCACTTAAGAGCTTGTTAGTGACTTAGTAGTACTTCGCCATAAATTTATGACAATAATGATATATAAGAAATAAAAAAACAATTAAAATAATATAGACAAAAATGTCAACTCATCAAGGAATTCAAAGTTTGTTTTTTTGGTTTCTTTGCCTAACAAATCTTAACCTCAACAAATACGCAAAACCTACTTCGACTAGTGTTTCTTTACTATGGCCTTAAACTCTTCCTCCATCTCTTTATGTATATGATGTCATTAATCCTCATGTTCGTTTGTTTCTTTAACTCTTATTCTTTTGACTTCGCTTTCATTTTTCATGTCTTAAGATTTGTAGCTTAATACATGAACTTTTTCTTTCAATGACGATATGAAAAGACCTATCTATTTTATAATTGACTATACAACTTATGTGGATTTATTTCGTACATCTTTTGAGCTTAGCAACCATATTTTAAGCTCTTTTCATGCAGTCTTCAACATGATTTTGCTTTCCCACTCTCAGCCACGTAATCTTAGTTGTTTTGTGTTCATGTAGGTCATTTTCAAAAATTATTTTTAGGCCATATTTTCCCAGCGTCTTGTAGCTTCATCCTCAGCCCAATCTCTGCAAACATAAATACCAAATCCGCAAATGACTTGAAGAGAAGATGTCTCTAAGTTTGATTCGTCACATTCTTAGTATAAAAGCTTTTTTTAATTTCACTAATCAGTGTAATTGGCATTTGTTGTAAAAATGATGAGTTTCTTATACAATCTCTTTTGCTGCTCGAGTGATTTTGCTTACCAAAGGAAGAAAAAAGTTTAAGATGATATATCGAATACTTGACTATGGTTAAAGCATTCCCAACGCCAAGCTTATTTCTACAACTTTAATACCTCTTGGTTATCAGCCTTGGGGCGGCAATGAAATAAGTGTGTGTGCTTTCAGGTGGCAGGAGGTGGTCTGAAATATGGGGATGTTGTTTTGTACTTACGGGACATGCAGTCTAGGCAAGGAAATGTGTGAATGGAGGCATTATGTCCTATAAGCTTAAACTTTTGAGTTACTATGAGACCTCATGTTTAGCACCCAACGTTTTAAAAATCTGTCATCTATCAAGCACAAACACAGATAGCAGTGTATCAGTAATAAGTGATAATTAACACTAATAAAAATGCTCATGAAAATTAGGACCAACACTGGTACGATGAAAAATGGAAATAATAATTATCTGAACGTTTTAAACATGGAACTTGAAGCAGTAGTAGAAGTGAATACCTAATGTTGGTATTTTTAAATTAGGATTTCTACATTTTGCTTGTCCGGTCTAATTAATAAATTTAGAATTTCCTCCGAACAAATATATTTAGTGATCCATGAAGAAGTGAGGAAAATTTCCATCTTGTGTGGTTCTAAATAACTAACTGTCTAATCTATGATAACCTTTATGGAAGAGAAATTTTAACACATATTTCAAGCCATGAAATGATTGATCACAACTTTAGAACAACGGGAAAAGAAGCAGACCTTACATGGAGAAAGTTCCTTGTCCTCTTGGCAATAGGATTCTCATATTCGTCTTCCCCGGAGTACTAGAACCGTCTAAGAACAATATTATTTTCTTGTTTGAGTTGTTCTCGCTATCCATAGTTTCATGCTTGGCTCTCTTCTTACATCATGTCTTAAACATGTTCTTCACAACATTATCATTTCTACTACAAACACACAGATACAGAACATTAATAATTCACTATGATCTTACAATCATGTCTTCAAGCACCATTAAAGTTGTTATTCTACCTTCCTGAGCCCACCTTTGTTATCTCTGTCCATCTACTCCCAAACACTCATTGTGCCTATAAAACAAACATGAATTCATATAAATCCAAACACAAAATCAAAAATCTTACTCCATATATGTTGAAGTTTGTAAGTGAATTCCACCTCACAAAAAGCATATTTAGAAGACCAATCTCTTCACTTGAAATTGTAGTTTAAGTATGTATACCATCTGCAAAAAAAAAAGAATCGTAGATGGATTTGTAGAAACTCTTATGGTTCTAACAAAGCACATAAAGATCTTGATTACATAAACATATTACCACTATTATTTTTAGCGGTTGGGTTAACTCAAATTAACCAACCTACTCCACGGATTTTCTATCGACGGGAACTGAATATCTTTACCAGACATTCTTTACAGGTCAACGACCGTGAGAGGCGTTACATAGTTAGAACCTGTATGATGGTTGGTGATTGCAGGAGGTGGATTACTCCCCCCCCCCCCCCCCCCCCCCCCCCCGAAAGGGCCCAACGAAAAAGAGATCTGGCCCACTAGTTTCCCATTAGTCGGCTTGGTTCATGGGGACCCGAAGCGATCATATTTGCTCGGCTAGAGACTTCTTTTGGATGACAAGAGACTGCATTGAGCCGACTAAATTAAAGGCAACCAAAAACTTCTGGCTGAGAAGTTTCCCTCGTCGGGCCGATAAGCTAGCCCTTACGAGATAAGGACCATTACGGAGAACCGGCCTAGGGCAACAAGGCAACGAGCACCTGTTTAAGGAGAATAAGGGACAGCAGAAAGTGGGATCGATACACACACACATACCTACTTGGCGTCTAGAAGTAGAGTTTCATTTTGTCTTGTATTCTGCCAACTTGAACTTTTCCGGCCATCTTGACGAGCACCGGTTCTCTTCCACTGTTATTTTCATTATCTGTAAACCGAAAAAATTAATCCAACTATACAAAACGCCTTCGTAATAACCCACCGACGAGTTTTGTCTCTTTCACTGCAATCCGACCAAACTTGGTTCAAACAGTTGGCACCCACCGTGGGGCATAACGAAGTAATACGATTCTAGTCGGTGTGCTAAGCAATACGATTCCATTTTGTGTGTTGTTAGTAAAGAAAGGAATGAGACTGGATCCATGTTGCCAAGCATGTGGGTTTCAGGGTGAGTCCATCAATCACATAATCTTTGACTGTTTTATCACACATATGTATGGGCCTTAGCCAATGTGTCGACTCCAATGAATGGCTTTGATAAGGTTCCTCACTTCTCCAACTTTCATTATGCGATGATGCTGATGAGGAACAATAAAGTCCATTGGAGTGTAAGAAATATGATCCTCTCGTAGTTGTGGAAGACTATGAACAAGATTACTTTTTAAGGAATAACTTTTGTTGCTTTTAACGTGGTGGCAAAAATAGCGGAGGAGGAAGAGTCTAGCTGAAAAGATGAGAGAGAAAAAGCTGAGGAGGAGAGAAAGACTCGCAAGTCAACACAACAAGGATGGGAGGCTTCAAGGAAAGGATGGATCAAATGCAACATTGGGATTGTGACAAGAAAACTTCATGTAGCGGAGGGTCTTGGGTTGTAAGAAACGATAGGGGGAAAGAATTCATGCATAGTCGACGTGCTTTTTCCGATATTACTTCTCTGGATGAAGCCAAATATACCAAGGTTTATTGTGGACAACTGAGTGTTTGATCTTCCATCGTCTTAACAGAGTAGTGATATCTATAGATGAGAATACGCTTAAAGACAACACCATTCAAAATTGTGTATCGAAGAGACCCACCAAGAATTTTGGACTATTCTGGAGAAGGGTCGCAGATCCATATAATTCATTGAGCTTTAAACCCTAGATCTAGGATATTTACATTTGCATCTACTTAGTCTATTATCATATTTTAATATTTACACTATTAGCATATTTCCATATGGCATCTACACCTTCCAATAAGGAATATTTTCTTAAAAAGATTACTTGTTACCAATATATATAATCACCTAGCTTAATCTTTAGAAATAAGAAATCTACTGTGTGCCATTTTTCTCTGTGGATTCGATCCCTAAGTATTACACCTGCTCTCTCTTGGAAAGAGTATTGTTATGTGTGTTAGGATTAAGGATTAATTTGATAGTTAATTATTTATGATATTTATACCCTGCTAGAACAATAAACACACCCATGTCAAATTTGGCGCCGTTGCCGGGGAGCATTGATCGCCATTAGATTTAATTTCTAGGATTTAGTCTAGGTTTGTTTTTACTTTCAAGTTACTAATTTTTCTTTTTTCTTTGTTTTTCAGGTGCAGGCAAAAAAGTATCAGGAGCAATAAAGGGCAAAAATTATTATTCTCAGACCCACAAAAACTCGAACGTACGATCCGCAAAGAAAGACGACATGCATCGATCAACAGCATCTACTCAGCGTCGACCGACACTTCTTTATGGACAACATCGACCGACATCAGAATTCTAGCATCGACCGACATTTATCACTCAGAATCGATGGACAGCATCTCACCCGCATTGATCGACGAAAGTACACGAGTTTAGATGGTTGCGCCTATAGTAGTGGTTCAGAATGAGAATGGAGACTTGCATCACCTCAATAATCATCTGGTTAATGCAGCATGTCAAAAGATAGACGATCAGGGGGATGTAATCCCTGATACATAAGTAGAAGCAGACCCTGCATTAGATCAACCTGAAGCTAAATCCCAAGCTGCTAGAGGCATGGAGATTTCAAGGCCAATCAGAATACCATGGATCGAATTTAAGTTTGACAAAGTACTGGAGGAATAGAAGAAGATAATTGTGGATTTTAATGGGAAGATAGATTTCTTGTACCTACACATAAACACAAAGATCAAATACCTCGACACCCGTGTGGAGGAGCTGGAGAATCAGGTGACTCAGACAAGTGAAGGCCTTAAGAGATACGAGGCTATGGACAGGGAGAAGGAAGAGTCTATACAGGAATATCACGTCAATCCTGTGATTGATGATGATTTTTGGGTAGAAGTCAAGAAAGAAAGGCCACAAGAGGAAGAGTTCCTTATAGGAAATTCGGGTTCGTTAGGCAGTTCGCATAGGAACCGATTGACACAAGAAACTGAGAATCGATTGACGGTCCTTGTGAAGTTGGAAGAATTGGGAAAATCTTCCAACATCGCTCGATGCAGAGATAGTAAAATCGATTGATTGTACCCAGTAACAAAACGAGCTCATCAACCAAAGGTCACGAATATGACATTTCCAGAGCAGAAGATGGATACATAAGAGCCTATGATGGTTGATAAGGCTACCAAGGGTCATCATAGGAAAAAGCTGAGGATCATTCTGAAGAAGAAAAGTGACCCTAGGAAGTTTGTGGTACCATGTCTGATCAAAAGCCACGAGTTCCCCATTGCCCTCTGCGACACTGGATCGTCAGTGAGCATCATACCCAGAGCTATAGAAGAGAAGCTGGACCTGAGAGTGGAGCCTTCCAGTGATTCTTTCATGTTTTTGGATTTCTCTAGAGTAGATTCAGGAGGTATTTGTAGATACATCCCACTGCAAATTCAGAATTTCTTGATCCTGATAGACTTCCATGTGATGGATATCCAGATCAAGTGGAACTCTTCTCTGTTACTTGGAACAGCTTTCATGTCCACCGTAGGAGCTATCTGTGACATGAAGACAAAGAAGTTCTGCCTTTCCTTGATTGATCATAATGTTTATTGTGAAATTTATAACAATAAACCTTCCCTCACGAAATTGTGCAATGATGCAGAGCTTGTGGCCATATGCTTATGCGATTACAAGTTCAATGAGGAACCAGAAGAAGGAGCATCGATCGATACCCATCCCAGACAATCGATCAACGGATATAAAGTTCTACAATCGATCAATCCCCACTCCTTGCAGTCGATTGACACTAGCCCTTCAGAAATGATCAACACCTACCATGCAGATCTCGGTTACAACCCAGCCTACCTCAAGTACAAGGAAGATTACAAAGAAGAAAAGATGATCGAACACCGAGGGATTGCTATGGAAGAGGCTGGTGTTTTTCATGTTTCCCATCAACTTGGGAAATCGACATCGATCGACAGTAACCATACACCATCGATTGATACTGGGAATGACGCAGAGACCAAACTAGATTCAACAGCAGAATGCGAAATGGAATATGGTTATCTACAACTAGATGAGTTCGGTATTATGAGAGAATCCAGATGGTCATGCAAGAGCTACGGATGGCAGAATTCTACATGTCACGAAGGAAGATGTGGAAAATATACATGCAATGGCCAATGGTCTGGAAACCTTTTTACCCAACAGTCTGATTATCAAGCATCGATTAACGGTCAACATACACCATTGATCGACACCCATCAGGCTTACCAAGGATACGGTGGAGCTTACGAAGAATATGATGCAGATTACAGAGAGGAAGAACTGACTGAGTCTCACGGCCTGGCACTGGAAGAAGCTGGTTGGGTAATGAATGCAAAAGTGGGTACTCAAGGATTGATCGTCGGCATATCTTGGCCATCGAACGACATCAGACGAAAACCAGAACAACTACTTGGACTAGAAGATACAAAAGATGGTTATCTCGGACCATATGAGTTTGGAATTTTCAGAGATACAGAAGGACGTGCACGAGATCTTAATGGGAGAATTCTAAATATACCTAAGGGGGATGTAGCAAACGCCCTTGTTATGGCTAATGGATCAGGAAATTTATTTGGACAATAACAACAGCCATCGATCGACGCACGTGTACAAGCACCAATTGACAAAAAAGAGCATAAGCATGAGCCGATCCACAATCAAACATCGATCGACGACAAAAAGCATGAATCGATCGATACCACCATTCCAGGAGTCCATGAGTTCTTTACATTTAACCCCTTTAGTTCAGAAAATCCAGGATTGATCGGTTGGATAAACCCCCTATTGATCGACGGTAATGTAGAGTATGGAACGAGAGCTTCTGATGATGATGGCAAGAGAATTTTCTATTGGGAAAAGAAAGATGAGTATGGCATCTACAGAGATGACAATGGCAATGCACGAGCTACAAATGGAAGGATTGTGAATGTGCAAGAAGAAGATATCATGGCAGTTCTAGAAAGAGATACTATGTTTGACTACAACTACATATTTTTGCCTTAACATGCAGCAAAGATCGCTATGTCTAGGCAAAAACGAAAGACATACAGCAGAGCAGAGTTTGACGATATTGTGCATGAGGCTTGATGATGTCTACTATCCTATAGACAAGTGCCTTACCAGTTTGACTACACGTATGGATGAGATGAAGCAAAATTTGGATACTATTCAAAGACAGCATGCAAGTGGACCAGATAGAGTGACATCGATCGACGGCAGCATCATGCCAACGATCGATACTGAGTTAGACAGAAAAAAGTCTGCAGTATAAAAACAATTAGAAGAGAGGTTCAATCAGATTGTTTTTTCTCGAAACCTGATGAAAGAAGGTATTTCTCAGCAATTGAAGGATATGTTAGAGACTACAGCTGCCAGACTTAGAATGCTACAGCGCAATATTGAGAATCTACAAAGCAGAATGCATTCAGTGGCGGTTACTAAGGATATCATAGAGAATGAGAAATCCAGAGGAGATGAGGCAATGAGAACCTTCGTTGGTACATGGTTTCAGAAGACCAAAGAAGATGTAGACACTTGTTTTCCAAGTGTTGATCCACCTACATTCTAGTCAGAAAGTTCAATACGTCGAGCTTAAGACAATAATCAAACGCTGAGTGGGAGGGAACCCACTGTTGAGTAAGTTTTCATTTAGTTTTTACTTATACTACTACTTATTTTCGAGTTTTACTTTGTTTAAAAGACTATTTGAGTCCATCATCGATCGACACCATAGAGGCACCATCGGTAGACAATGAATGGCAACCATCGATCGACCAAACCCGCCTACCATCAATCAACACTCTCTTACAGAGAGAGGTATTGAGTTTTCTACTTAATTTATTTACTTATGATTTTATTTTTCCTAACCAATTCGGGAAGGATTGCACTAGGGACAATGTAATTTAAGTATGAGGTTCGCTAATGGTATTTTATTGTTTTTGAGTTTTATTTACTATCCATATATAAGTTTTTCTAAAATTTTATTGATTCAAGAAGAGGACTATGATCAAGATTTATTATTGACTAACCACACTTTAGCACCATTCTTGGAAGGTTATTTGCAGAGATTACTAGAGATACCAAAGTGGATCATCCTGCCACTATATCACACTTGCTTAGAAAGTTTGAAGGAACCAAAGATGATTCCCAACACTAATCCTGACATTATTTGCTTTCAATGGGATTTGGTATGCACTGTATCGGATTCCTTCTGCAAGTCTAGAAGGTAAAAGTCAGTGTGCTTCTGATTCCCCTCTCTCTCCCCTTGAGATTAAAAAAAAGGAGTCAAACAGGATTTGGTGGCTACAACCATTAAAGCTTGATTCATATGATCCTAGCAAGAGATAAAGGTCAAAAAGAAGTGAACAAGATCTTGTGGCAAAAACCATTGGGGCTTGATTTATGGAAGCTTGTCCAAATATCTCAGCCAATTTAAAAAATAAAATCAAACCCTCAAAAGAAGGGAGACATTGACTGAGAGAAGTGAGAAGAGAGAGAGGAAATGAATTAAAGAAGAATATATATGTGTTAATATACTTGCAGAGGTAAGAGTCCATATATCCATTGATCGATGCTTCCAAGGTAAAGCCTGCACTTTTATTTTATGCAAAGAAATGAAATTAGTAGAGGGGTGAGTCAGACTAGTATTTGTTAAGTTGTTGGTAGAATGTATTTGGTTGCTATACTAGGATAGGGTATATAAAGTTTCTCTATGATTGGCTTGATAGGATGTGGCTGCAATAAAGTAAGGTGACAGTTATATTTAGACGCTATGTGAGTCTTCGCTTTTCAAAACCTCTTTCGAAGGCTTGTTTGCTTGAGGACAAGCAAAATGTTAAGTCTGGTGGAGTTGATATATCCTATTTATTACCATTTTTAGGCCATGTTATAGACTCTATTTAGGGTCTATTATGTGTGTCTAGGCTATGTTTTAAGGTCTTTACAGGTCCATGTACGTTTTGGAGATATATGGACATACTTGGAGGTTTTGGAGTATTTAGAAGAGAAGAATCCGTGGCTGATCATTTAGAGAGTCGAAGTACAAGGCTGACATCGATCGACGACACAATCTTGGCGACGACCAATGCTACATGACCACGATCGATCAATGTTGCACATTTGCCATCGATCGACTTCCAAATCGCAGACAGCCATTCAAGCTCACGTTAGAGACAAGACACAAGATTATCCCTTGACGAGTTTTGACCTAGCTGTTGGGGTTTTATATTTATACTTTATGTATTACACCAGAGAGTGGGGGTGCGAGAAGGGCGGTGTGCTAGTGGAAGATTGTGTGCACCAGCACTCCATTATAGTTTTAGGATTTATTTAGGAAAGAAGATTCATAACTCCTTAGGGATATTTTTATTAGAACCCCAATATTATATCTATGCATTATATTCAGACTATTATTTTTACTTTGATTATGTCTGAGTAGTTATCAACTAGATTTAAGGTTGAATGATAACAATCATGGATTAGACCAACATTAGGATTGCTAGGTTAAGTTAATATTCATCAATTGAGTTGTGCTTAATGCTTGCATTCTAGAGTAGCTAACTAGGATCTCAAAATTAGGACCTGGATCACTACGAGAGTAGGTTCTATACCCGAATAGACTACATTGAACTAGTTTGTTAGGCGCACGCTAGATCTTGTCTAATTAGCTTGGTGAACATATCAAATCTCTTTCACACTTCCTTCTGATTTCACCGTCGATCGACGTTAGGCCTTAGCTGTCGATCAATGGTCTTTCCTTTTGCTCGCATACGAGAATTAGAGTTAAAAGGGTTAGAATAGTTAATATTTGAGTTCTAGAATATTCGCATATCCGTGCTTCTTATTCCATATAATTCATTGAGCTTTAAACCCTAGATCTAGCATGTTTACATTTGCATCGAGTTAGTCTATTATCATATTTTAATATTTACACTATTAGCATATTTCCATATTGCATCTACACCTTCCAATAAAGAATATTTCCTTAAACTGATTACTTGTTACTAATATATATAATCACCTAGCTTAATATTTAGAAATAAGAAATCTATTTTGTGTCACTCTTCTCTGCTGATTCGATTCATAAGTATTACACCTGATATTTCTTGGCATGATGATTGTTTTGTGTGTTAGGATTAAGAGTTATTTTGATAGTTAATTGTTTAAGATATTTATACTCTGCTAGAACAATAAACACACCCATGTCAATAACCATCATCACGCTTTAGAGTTCAAAGTAGGTGACTTGAAGTAGTAGTAGAAGTGGTATGATAAAAAATAGAAATAATAATTATATGAACATTTTAAACCTGGAACTTTAAGCAGTAGTAGACGTGAATACATGATATCGATATTGTAAATTAAGATTTTTACCTTTTGCTTTTCCGGTCTAATTAATAAATTTGTAATGTACTCTGAAAAAAATATATTCGGTGATCCATGAAGAAGTGAGGAAAGTTTCCATCTTGTGTGGTCCTAAATAACTAACAGTCTAATCTATGATAGCCTTTACGGAAGATAAATTTTAAACACATATTTCGAGCCATGAAATGATTGACCACAACTTTAGAACAAATGGAAAAGAACCAGACCTCACATGGAGCAAGTTCCTTGTTCTCTTGGCAATATGATTCTCATATTCGTCTTCCTCAGAGTACTACAACCGTCTAAGAACAATATTCTTTTCTTGTTTGAGTTGTTCTCGTTATCCATAGTTTCATGCTTGGCTCTCTTCTTACAGCATGTCTTAAACATGTTCTTCACAACATTATCATTTCTACTACAAACACACAGACACAGTGCATTAATGATTCACTATGATCTTACAATCATGACTTCAAGCACCATTAATGATGTTATTTTACCTGCCTGAACCCACCTTTGTTATCTCAGTCCATCTACTCCCAAACACTCGTTGTACCTGTGAAACAAATATGAATTCATATAAACCCAAGCACCAAATCAAAAATCTTACTCCATATATGATGAAGTTTGTAAGTGAATTCCACCTCACAAAAAGCATATTTAGAAGACCAATCTCTTCCTTGAAATCAAAGTTTAAGTATGTATACCATCTGCAAAAAAGAACCATAGGCGGATTTGTAGAAACTTTTATGTTTCTAACAAAGCGCATAAAGATCTTGATTACATAAACATATTACCACTATTATATTAGCGTTTGGGTTAACTCAAATTGACCAACCTTCTCCACGGATTTTCTATCGACGGGAACTGAATATCTTTAACAGACATTCTTTACAGGTCAACGACCGTGAGAGGCGTTACATGGTTAGAACCTGTATAATGGTGATTGTAGGAGGTGGATTACTCTCCCCCTCCCCCCACCCCCCAAGAGGGCCCAACGAATAACAGATCTGGCCCACTAGTTTTCCATTAGCCGGCTTGGTTCGTGGGGGCCCCATGCGATCGTATCAGCTCGGCTAGAGACTGCTTTTGGCTAACAAGAGACTGCTTTGAGCCGACTAAATTAAAAGTGACCAAAATCTTCTGGCTGAGAAGTTTCCCTCGTCGGGCCGATAAGCTAGCCCTTACGAGATAAGGACCATTACGGAGAACCGGCCTAGGGCAACAAGGCAACGAGCACCTGTTTAAGGAGAATAAGGGACAGCAGAAAGTGGGATCGATACACACACACATACCTACTTGGCGTCTAGAAGTAGAGTTTCATTTTGTCTTGTATTCTGCCAACTTGAACTTTTCCGGCCATCTTGACGAGCACCGGTTCTCTTCCACTGTTATTTTCATTATCTGTAAACCGAAAAAATTAATCCAACTATACAAAACGCCTTCGTAATAACCCACCGACGAGTTTTGTCTCTTTCACTGCAATCCGACCAAACTTGGTTCAAACAGTTGGCACCCACCGTGGGGCATAACGAAGTAATACGATTCTAGTCGGTGTGCTAAGCAATACGATTCCATTTTGTGTGTTGTTAGTAAAGAAAGGAATGAGACTGGATCCATGTTGCCAAGCATGTGGGTTTCAGGGTGAGTCCATCAATCACATAATCTTTGACTGTTTTATCACACATATGTATGGGCCTTAGCCAATGTGTCGACTCCAATGAATGGCTTTGATAAGGTTCCTCACTTCTCCAACTTTCATTATGCGATGATACTGATGAGGAACAATAAAGTCCATTGGAGTCTAAGAAATATGATCCTCTGGTAGTTGTGGAAAACCAGGAACGAGATTACTTTTCAAGGAATAACTTTTATTGCTTTTAAAGTGGTGGAAAAATAGCGGAGGAGGCCGAGTCTAGCAGAAAACATGAGAGAGAAAACGCTGAGGAGGAGAGAAAGACTCGCAAGTCAATGCAACAAGGATGGGAGGCTTCAAGGAAAGGATGGATCAAATGCAACGTTGGGATGGATTGTTACAAGAAAACTTCACGTAGCGGAGGGTCTTGTGTTGTAAGAAACGATAGGGGAAAGGAATTCATGCATAGTCGACGTGCTTTTTCCGATATTACTTATCTTGATCAAGCCAAATATACCAAGGTTTATTGTGGACAATTGAGTGTTTGATCTTCCATCGTCTTAACAGAGTAGTGATAGCTATGTATCAGAATACGCTTAAAGACAACCCCATTCAAAATTGTGTATGGAAGATATCCACCAAGACTTTTGGACTATTCTGGAGAAGGGTCGCGGATCGAGACAATTGATATCGCTTTAAAACAGCGAGACGATTTCATCAAGATGGCACGAGAATGGTTACTTGAAGCTCAGCAACGGATGAAGTCTTCTTATGATAACCATCATCGCGCTTTAGAGTTCAAATTAGGTGACTGGGTGTGGCTTAAGATACAACCTTATCGACAATTAACAATGGCTCGTAAGGCTCTTTCCAAACATTCCCCAAATTTGTATGGTCCATTTGAGGTTCTTGATCGTATTGGGACTGTTTATTATCGTCTGTGATTTCCGGAAGCATCTCAAATTCATGATGTCTTCAGTGTCTCTCTCCTAAAAAGCCACAAGGGACCATTGCATAACACTGAGACAGTCCTTCCACCAGTACTGCAAGGTCGAGTCATTCCACCAAAGCCTGTCACGCTACTTCGCGCAAGAACACGAGGGGGAGTTAGGAAGTTGCTAGTTAAATGGATAGAGGATGTAGCTGGCGATTCGACGTGGGAAAATGCAGAAACACTTCTAGAAGCATATTCAGAGTTGGAGCTTGAGGACAAGCTCCTCGTCGAGGAGGGGAGTAATGATACACGCTTCAGTATCACGTACTATCGCAAGACATGCAATTCAAATTAGGATCCTTTAAAGTTTTCCTTTTTAAAAAGTATCTAGGCATTTTTGGATGTTTTCCTTTTTCATTGAAGTTTTAAGAAGTTTTTCCTTTCTAGTTTAGGAAAACTATTATGTACCTTGGCCTATATAAAGGTCTCTTAGGAAGAATAATAAAGATCATCTTCCAGCAATTAACCTTATTCTGAAGAGAGACTAGAGTTAAAGGAAACTTAGATATTATAAGTTTTTTGTTCTTTCTTGGTTGAATCACGCGCCTGTTACGAGATCTCAAACTCATGCTCATAACAAACTCCTGCTTTATCTATACCAATAGAGATATTCAAGCAGGTTATCCATCCATTGTTTTAGTGCCACACCTTTGATTAATTAGATTTGTCTTTGTGAGGATGTGTGGACCTCTTGATTTAATTTGATTAACGGAAACTTTTTTTTTTATATGCTTTGCAGCTGGAAGCTCTATACCAAAATGTTTATAGAAATGTTTATGAATACGGTAACATGTATGCAAAGGCATAAATTCTATGCATATTGAGAAACTACCTAGAGTATGTATGGTAGCTACCGTGCATCATGACATTTTATATTTTGCCATTCAAATTTCAGGGACTTTTCGGAGCATATCAATGCGCAAGCAACCATGAAGAGTTGAACAATTTGATGAAGCAAGAGTGATAAGTACTAACATTTTCTTGTGTGTCATTTGGTAACGTACCTCCATGCTGTTTTTAGAACTAGGTAAGTCGAGGATCGCAGAGATTTTTTCAGGTTGACTTCGCATCCTCTTTGTGTGACGATGTAACCAACGAATTCCCCAGACATTACGCCGAATGTGCATTAAGTCGGGTTCAGTTTCATTCTATGCTTGTTCAATGTTTTGAAGCATTCCTTCAGATGGTTGAGGCGGTCAACAGCACGCAACGCCTTAAGCATTTCGTCACTGTAGACTTCCATTGTAACCATGAGCTTATCTGCAAACACCTTGTTTACAAGTCGTTGATAGGTGGCTCCCACATTTTTTAAGTCAAATGGCATGATTTTGCAACAGTAAGTTCCTCTGTTTGTGACGAATGCGGGGTTTTCTCGATCATATGGGTGCATCATGATCTGGTTTTAACCTAAGAAGGCGTCCATGAATGTCAAAAGTTTGTTTTTTGATGCTTACTCCACCAAGCAATCGATGTGGAGAGGAAGCTATCATTCGGCATACTTTGTTGAGATCGGTGAAGTCGATGCAGACGCGCCATTTGCCATTCTTCTTCTTAACGATGACCGGGTTGGCTAGACGTTCCAGGTAATGAACTTTTGTGATTCATCATGCCCTGAGTAAACAATAAACTTCATCGTTTACTGGTTTTGATCTTACGGGGCCGAGTTTTCTTCTTTTCTGCCTGATTGGTTTGAAAGTATGATCGACGTTTAGCTCATGACCCGTAGTGGCTGGGTCAATCCCTTTCATGTATTCCATCGGCCAGTTGAAATTAGAGATGTTATCCCTGAGAAAGGAAACAATCTCTACCTTCAGATTTTCGTCTAGATATGCTTTGATTCAAGTCAGAATCGTCGAGGTTGAATTTGATGACTTCTTCCTTTTGCAGGTAGATTTTGTGGATTGGATCAGTTACTTTATTGATGTGAGACGTCTCTCAATCGAGTTTTACGGAAACAACCAGGAGGTTTCTTTCTGCCTTATGATTGCTTTGTAGGGTACGAATTCGTCTGTCCGTTCCGGAGAACTTAATGCACTGGTGATACGTAGAAGCTATTGCACGCATCGAGTGCAGAAACGGGTTCTGAGGATTGCATTGTACGGTGATTTTGTTTTGATCACAGAAAACTTGACTGTCCGAGTAACTCCGCAAGCGTAGACGGACAATATGATCGTTCCCAGCATTGTCTCGTTGAATACGGTGAGGGATCAGTATGATTGCTTCATCGCACAGAGATTGACTCCCATCTTCTCGAGTGTGTCTTGGAAGACGAGATCCACTAAGCTGCCGGTTTCGACTAGAACCTTAGAGACCTGAAAATCACCTATCCCGAGTTCATCTAAGAGAGGATCGTTATGCGGGGCATGGACTCTGATGGCATCATCCTCCGAGAAAGTGATTTGTGGATCATTCTTGGGATTTTAAGGCCATTTTTCGAAGTGAAAACTTGTCTTTTGTAGTCTTTAACTGATCGAACTGAATCTTTGCATGGAGGCGAGCCACCCATGATAACGTTCAAGTGAGATTCGTGGGATGTCGCCGTTGATCGGGTGTTGTTAGGCCTGACTCGGAGGTCTTTGAGCTCTAGGGAGTTCGTCGTTTTCTAATTCTCAGGTTTCAACTGGCCAGGTTGATGCTCACTCTCAATCTTTTGTCTGTCAAGTTTGAACCACAAGTCGTTTGTCTTAGGCTTATTGAGTTTCTCCCTTAGATTGCTGATCTTGGAGTTCAGTTTGTTTCATAACTCGATAGTATGTGGAACAGCTTCTTTCTTGACAAGGTGAGCCACTTGTCGTTCGACTGGTGGTCGGTATACATGTTGGAGGTATGTTTCCTTCGTAGGTCGTGTCGAGCGTTGGAAGGGTCCAATTTCCTTTCCTTTGAATCATTGATTGCAGATTGTAGATCTGATATTCCAGCTTGGTATTTATTCGGTTGAATTGATTCGCGGGCAGGTGTGACATGCTTGTCTTGCGATTGTTATTCTTTGTCAGAAGAGGTTTCTGGTTCGGCGAGGACTATGGAAACGTACTTTATTTTTCGTTGTTCCTCATCGGGAGATTTTTATCTCGGTCCCCGGCAGCAGTATCACTCCCACTTTATGGGACTCGGTTTGCACTACTTTTCCTGAGACTTCTGGAAATTTTTTATCCTTATTCGTACTCAAGATTTTTTTATGTTTTTGGTGGTTCGACGTCCGTGTGACCGCTGTAAACGCTGCCAACAACGCCTCTTGGAAGGCCTTTTGGTTTTGGTGGTTCGATGTCCATGTGACCGCTGTTAAACGCTCCATATGCAATTCTACTGAGTGGAAATCCTTCTTTATCTATACCAATAGAGCTATTTAAGCAGGTTATCCATACACACCTTTGATAAATTAGATTTTGCTTTGTGAGTTGCAGCTGGAAGCTCTGTACCAAGATAAGCATTTACGTACGGATATTGTGAGGCGTTTATGGACAGAGCTAAGCTAGCGAGAAGAGATACACATGAAAAATATAATAGATCATGCGCTTAACAGTTTCGTGAAATGAAGTCATGTTGGGTGTTAAGGAGTTAGACATAGAGGAATTTTTTAGCAACAAACACACAACTGAAGCTTTTTACACCAAGTAACAAAAACTGAAAGACAAAATAGAAGTCATATGTCTTTTTATTATTATTGTAAATATGTTTTTATGTATCATCATCATTTGCATTTATATAGTAAAAATGTTTATATGTATCATCTCTGCATTTCTCCAGAGAAAAACGAATCAGAATATTATCAGGTGTTAACATGGTGCTGCAGCGATCGTTGGTTCTCCACCATATGTTTCCTTCCTCCTTCAAAAAAAAAACATAATAATATAAGAGTCGTAAGTGTCCAAGACTATGAAAGACATTATCAACAGAAGGCGAATCAAATCAACACCGCATGCATATAAATCATTTACAAGAAACTGACCTTTGTATTGATTCGTATTTTCAATTTGTCTGGATATTTCTTCAATCTTTTTCTTCTCCTCACTCTCATCTAGAACCTCCGGATAACAAAACCTCACAAGTAGTGGTGTCGGTTTTAGGAAATACCTTTCCTCATGCTCTTGACCTTTGCTTATTCGAAGAATCATTACGTCAATGGAAACTCGAAAATAGCCACAAGAAACTCTCTCCGTTTTCCACTCCCGCTCCGGTCACCGGCACCGCATGCATTCCGCTAAATATTGAATCCTTGTTCATTGGACCACGGTAAATCCCCTGTACATATTAAGATGAACATTATATTTTCATCTTCTCTGCATATATTTGTGTTGTAAAAATAAAAACAAATCACGTACCCCTTTGATCCTTTTATAATCCGGTAGAAATATTGCCATTCCCGCACCTAAGGGCTGTGTTTGCAACTTGATGAGGGCTTCTTCAATAGTGAAGATACTATGGGCACTACCGATATAGCCAAGTCTGGGATTCGTCAAGACACGATCAGGTGGGAACACTTTGCACCCATCAAAAGGACGTTCCGCAGCTTCCTGAACTCCATGCTGTATTATGTATTCCAAGGCAGACATTATGTTAAGCTTATAGCAAAAGTGCTCCAGCTTTTCATTAAGTATTCCCTTCTCTGGACAAACAAAGTCCACCAGCTCTTGGTACGAATACTCAACCCCATTTCCACCTCGTTTAATCCACCGAATGGCTGTGACCAGCTCCACAGCAACTATCGCCCAGCATATATCTACATTGTTTATCAATATCGTCAAATGTGTAAGCGAAAAAAATATATATATAACAATGTAAAAACTGAGGAATACCGTGAGGTCCTTGATTTTTCACTGGACCGTAGTAAGGACTCCAGTCCTTCTTGATAGTTTCATCTGGAATTACCTAATAGCCAAAAGATAAATCATTTAAACACACACACACACTATATATATATATATATATATATATATGTAGATTATCAAGAGAGAACTTACCCGATGTTTTATCAAAATGGCATAAATTATCTCTATGGTGGCTTTTTTTCCCACTCTTACATTGTTTACGACTTCTAATTTATCTATTTTTTCAGGTTTTAACTCTCGAATCTCGAGAAACAATTCTTGTGAGATATATTCCTTTATCTTTTCGATATCAGCAGATAATTGCCCTGATTCGTAGATAGTCTGTATAAATTCAAGAAGAGTGAACGTTTATACAACATATAGAATTCTTTTAACTTGTTGAACCAAAATCAATAATCTATTCAATTGACTAAATGTATGCATACTTCATGAGGAAGATGTTCACTCTCGGTAGTTGTCACCCTACTCGACTCTGGCTTTGATTCCATGGATATCACAAAGCTGCAAAAACTACATTCAAATGACATTGAAGGTGAAAGAAACCAGAGTAGAGAAGCTGAGCTAAAATTCATTTTGATGTAACAAGTTGAGCTATCTTCAAGTACGTGGTTTTCTACAGCATATAAAAAGCTCACGTGACGGACTATTCGCTTCTGAGAATCACAGAAACTCTAGTTCATACAAACACTCTTTGTATATGATCCTTAAGTAAATATATAGGAACAAGATTAAAAATAAAAATAAAAATGAAAATGAAAATGAAACAAACCAACCGAGCAATATTTACTACAAATGTGAGTTTTACTTCTAAAAATCTCACAACCAAACTCTTCAGGTACACACGAATTCAAGAATCTGTTGTTTGTGTTTTTATTCAATCTCTCTCTCTCTCTCTCTCTCTCTCTCTCAAGTGTGTAGCAAGAAGAAGATGAGCTTTAAGAAAGAATCAAGAAGAAAGTAGAAGGGCATGCGATTATTACAGAATAATAGAATGATCCTCAAGTAACCTGTTACGTTTTTTACCTTCAGGAATCTCTCTTGCACACACGAATTCAAGAAAATGTTGTTTGTGTCTTTCTGTTTAATATCTCTCTCTTATGTGCGTAGCAAGAAAATGCGTTTTAAAGAAAGAACTAAGAAGAAAGTAGGAGGGCATACGATTAGGACAGAATAACAGAAGCTTTTGACTCCTACTAGATATAGTAAACACTGATATTATGCACACACATATTTTCATGCAGATTAGTGTTTCGATACAAAGAATATGTATAAAGTATAATATGACACTAACCCATTTACTGCAATAGGAGCTTTTAAGGTAAATCAGATGGCATCATTGTTCCTATTTTTTTCGACTAACCTACCTAGTTACTTACTTAGTCAAGAAGAACGCGTTTCTCCTTTTTGCCTTTTGTGAGATTATATTTTCTTTTGATGTTAGCTGCGTTTTCAAATCTTACGGGAAAACTGAAGTCTTGTGTTTTCCATTGAAATCAACTAACTGCACACAATAATGGAAAGGTTTTGGTTGATTAATATTGAGATTCCACTTTCATTTTGTTCCATTTGAGGTAATCATTTAAAACTTGTTTTTTATCATACCTGGAATTACATTAGATATTAAACATTGAGATTCCACTATGTATCTCACTAGTCATTTAAAAGTTCACACACGTATAATGCTAATAAAAAGATTTATTTTCTTATATGCTTATTACATATCTCATGATTTTAATGGTATTTGGCATCTTATTTAGCTCATTTTTTTATATTGCATTTGCATATCGCAGGGGCACAAATTCACTATTGGAACTTGGGTCTTTTCCATGAATTTTGTTATGAGGATGACATTAGAAGAATCCAAGCTATGAAAATTGCACCTAATCAAGAAGATTTTTGGGTATTGGTGCATAAAAAGAATGGCAGTTATTAAGTCTGGGTATTGGTTCATAAATAGTCATGTCATAAGTTAGATCACTCGAGAGGCTGAGGCGAGACTGTCTTTAAACGACTTGAAGGGGCCGGCTTGGAATATAGCTACTGCTCCAAAAATCAAAACCTTTATATGGAGAGTGCTACTCAATGCGATTCCAGCCGGTGTGATGTTGGTAAAGAAAGGAATAAGACTGGATCCTCAAGTAACCTGTTACGTTTTTTACCTTCAGGAATCTCTCTTGCACACACGAATTCAATAAAATGTTGTTTGTGTCTTTTTGTTTAATATCTCTCTCTTATGTGCGTAGCAAGAAAATGCGTTTTAAAGAAAGAACTAAGAAGAAAGTGGGAGGGCATACGATTATGACAGAATAACAGAAGCTTTTGACTCCTACTAGATATAGTAAACACTGATATTATGCACAAACAATATTTCATGCTGATTAGTATAAGTTCCAGCGTAAGTAAGGATAAATCATATTCCCTAAGTTATTGAGAACATAGTATTATCTATTTAGGAGATATATATCTAATATATCTAATACTTCCCCTCAAGATGGAAAGTGTAGATCTCGAACTCCCATCTTGCAAAATAGATAGTTGAACTGGCGACATCCCAAAGCTTTAGTGAGAAATCAATGATCTGATCTTGAGTGCTGACATGTTTGGTAGAAATTATTTTGTCTTGAAGTGCATCACGGATAATATGACAGTTGGATTCGATATGTTTGGTGTGCTCATGAAATACAGGATGTACAGCTATATGTAATGCTGATTTGTTGTCACAATACATTGGTATCGGCTCTGTTTGTGTAACTCCAAAGGCGGGGAGAAGTTCCAGCAACCATTGTAACTCCGAATAAGTATATGAGATGGACTGATACTCGGAGTATGCTGTTTCTTTTTCATCCAGGAGATTGGCGTGCCACCAAGAAAAATAACATACCCAGACAGAGATCGTCTCGTTCGTGGACATGCTGACCAGTCTGCGTCACAATAGACCGAAAGTTGCAGAGGCGGTTGTGAATCCAAGAAGATACCTTGACCAGGACAGCCCTTTAAGTACCAAACCACTCGAATGGCTGCATCCTAGTGTTTCTTGCTTGGTTTAGCCATAAATTGTGATAGTAAATGAACCGCGTAGCTCAGTTCTGGTCTTGTGATAACAAGATAAACTAAACAACCAACTAGCTGCGATATTGAGCTGGATTTGTGTGATATTCACCAACATCATGTCCAAGTGTATGATATTGTTCGACAGGTGTGTCAAATGGCTTCGAACCAGATAAGCCACATTGTGAAATAATATCGAGAGCGTATTTTCTTTGTGAGAGATAGATGCCACTGTTTGCTCGTGATACCTCTATGCCCAAAAAATATTTGAGAACACCAAGATCCTTCATATGGAAGCACTGGCTTAGATAAGCTTTAAATTTTTAAGTGAATGCTTCATTGTTGCCGCCAATTACAAGATCATCCACATAGACTAGGACATAGAGCTTTGTGGTACCTTTGACTTAGGAGAATAGTGAGTAGTCCTTACGATTTTGGACAAAACCAAACCGTAGGAGAGCTTGAGAAAGCTTAGCAAACCAACACCTTGGTGCTTGCCTAAGACCGTCGAGTGACTTGCGAAGTTTGCACACAACATTCTTTTGTGGAGATGAGAAACCAGGTGGCAATCTCATATAGACTTCTTCGTCTAAGTCACCGTGCAAGAATGCGTTATGTACGTCCATCTGGTATAAGTTACAATTTTCATTGGCAGCAATCTTGAGTAAGACACGTACTGTAGTTAGTTTAACAACTGGAGCGAATGTTTCATTGAAATCCTCACCCTCTTGTTGTTTATTTCCATAAGTAATTAACCGAGTTTTAAGGCGTTCGATAGTCCCTTCCGAGTTGTATTTGATTTTGAAAACATCCTAGAGCATGTTTATTCGGAGGAAGACTGGTCAAGTCCCATCTTCTAGTGCTGTTATTTCAGACGCCACTGCCTCTCTCCAAACTTTTTCGAGCATCGCCTCTTTGAAACTTGTAGGCTCCATTGATTTGAAAACAGCCGCAAGATATGCCTTCTGTGAAGGAGAGAAAATATCACATGATACATAGTCAGTGATCGGATAAAGACACTTACCTAAGGAGGTAGGATGTGGTAGTGGTGGAGCTCGAGGGGGTTTATCATGTAGTTTCGCAGAATTCGTGACATAGTCTTTTAGTAACATAAATGGTTTTGATTTGCGGTGACCTCTACCAAGCTCTTTGATACACTAAATATGAATCCTTGCTACTGTCAA
>CAJHQQ010002703.1:0-59663 GCA_905132885.1 Moricandia moricandioides
AGAATGGACATAGAGGTCAAAGCATAATAAGCCACAACATTATTCCAATATGTCACAGAAAAGCCCTACACAACGCACAAAGTGAGGCTAGCAATCTTATGGTCTCCGCACTAAAGAACCTGTTTCATATAAACGCAAAACGAAGAATCAGTCAGCTAACGTAAAAGACAAACCTGGTTAACCAGAAACACAATCCCCCCACTCATATTCTGAGCAATCTCAGCAACATATAACACCAGGACCCACCTAAAACCAAGAACAGCAGTCTTCAATAAAACCACTCACTGGACAATCCCTGTTCTATAAGCAGACAAACTAAGGCGAGTTCAGTGTTACCCGTGTAAGAGATATCGATCCAACGCCATCCTATTCTAAAAGTCTTCCGCATCGTAAACGAAAGCAGAGTATCTATCACAAACCAGAACTGATGTCACGAGGGAGAAAAGGTCAATTCTAAAAACTGCATAGTGCTATATGACAAGCTTAAATAAAAACTAACATCGACTCCACTATCTTGGCACACTTTCCCGCACCAAACCCATATTCTGCAATCACCAATGAGATACAAAGCAACCAATGATATTGGAATAGGCAGCAATCATCAAGAGAGACTGTTCAATGAATCACACAAAAAGAGATCATGCACATGAGATCAAACAGACATTACACGATCAGCCAGAACAAATTGTATAACCCCAAGCCCCTTTACGTCCATGTACTCTCCACATTCACCCACGCGATACCTGACCACATAGCCATTGCACAACCATAGCCCTACACATTCGGACGAGAACCAAAGATAGAGTACTAAAACATGGAGAAACATCAAAAGTCAAACAAGATACCAGGGAGCTCTAGACAGAGGATCGGTCCCTAATACTCAGATACAGTCAAGAACCCAGAGATCCTTGTCGATTGCAGCTGAGTTGGAGAAGAGTAACCACACACTGGAAAAAACATATAAAGTACTTCACTTTCTAACAAATGAACAATAAAAGGTGAAGATTTTTTATAACAGCTTACAGTGAATCCGAATTGAACTAGGACAAGAGCAATGATGAGAACTCAAGCAGTACAGAGATTGAGTTGTCTTTGTGAATAACTTGAGACGATCCCATCATGCTGGAGTGTCTTGAACCCAACGGTACCAACTTCCTGTGTGTATGAAAGGTCGTCGCAGATCATTTCCTGACCTCCTCTGTTTCATCTCTCGAACTCATCTTTTTGATTCCAATCTCAAATCTATAATCTTTTCTTATAAGTATATATATCAAAAGCTTCAACCTTTCGCCTCTGACTATAGAAAAAAAAGTCAACAAAAAATTCGAGGAGATGAAAACTTGGATAAGAACGGACTGAGAAACGCCGTCATATATAGAAAACGAAGAGAATGTGGTGTGGTAAATGGCCGTGATGAAAGTGATTATTTGCCTGAGAGAGGACAGAGAGAGGAGACTGCTTCATAGAGTTTTTTTCTTTTAGATCACACAGTTTTACTCTCGACGACGTGTACTCCAGATTAGACAAAATGAAAGGTTCTCTTGTCTGGATATAATGGAAAATAAATTATTTTTTTATGTTGCTAAAAAGGGGATATAATTTTATTTGTAACTTTTTCTACCAAATAAAATCTTTATATTACCATATAAATTAGTTTGAGATAATATGTTGGGAATATTATTTTTGTAATAATTCGAATCAAGACATCAAACTGGCCAGCTAATATTGTTTTGAATATTTATCATTTATGGTTATTAATTCACCATCGCTAGTTTACCAAAAATTTACTTTGAAAAATGAAAGCATAGTAACATACTACACTAATTAATAGATGCCAAAACTACACTAAACTAGTCAAAATAAAATTTATATGTTTTTTTCGAAATTTGTTCTCCTTGGATAAACGACACCACAAAACAAATATTTAAACAGTAGGGTGGACCGTTATAGCTTAGACATTATGTGAGTCTGCCACTTTTCAAAAACCTCTTTCCACATGCTTTGTTTGCTTCGCTTTAGGAGACATGAAGCAGAAAGTTTAATTGGAGGAGTATGGATATAAGGGCCACATATTTATTACCAGTTTGTAGGACTCACATGTTCTGGGCTCTAGTGTAGGGTTTATTATGTGTATCTAGACTATGTTTTAGAGTCTTTACAAACGTCCATGTACTTTTTAGAGAATATATGGATATACATTGGTAGCTTGTTGGAGCATTTAGAAGAGATGAATCCGTAGCTGATCACTAAGAGAGTCGAGTAGTACAGAGACAGTCGTCGATCGAAGACACAAGGTCTTGTGACGTCGACCGATGTTTACAAGACCATAGGTTGATCGATGTTGCAACACTTGCCATCCGATCAGTCGATCGGCCACATCACAGACACGAGCGATTTCATGCCCAAGTTAGAGAGACAAACTGACTGAAGATGCCCTGGACGAGTTTTGCACCTAGATTTAGGGTTTTATATTTTATGTCTTTAAATGTGTTAATATTCCAGAGTAGATGGAATCTTGAGAGAGAAGAGAGAGTTCTGAGGAGAGTTAGAGAGCACGAGTAGAGCAGAGAGAGTAGAGAGAGAGAGAGAGAGGGAGATAGAGAGAGAGAGGAATCGATGACGAGTCTATCCGTAGAGAACGTATGCAGAGAGACGATCAGATACGCACATTGAGAGAGACTGACGAGAGAGACGCCATATGACGAGATCGACAGAGCGCTGCGCGAGATTTGAGAGACGAGAGTGTGTGTGATGATTCTTGATGAGATGTTTTTTAGTTTTCTATCTATAGTTTTATGGGGAGAAGAAGATCTCATAATCCTCCTTAGGGAGATTTGTATTGGAACAGCCTAGTAATTTCTATATATGCATTATATTCAGTATTATTGTTCTTCTTCTTTTCATTATGTCTAATTAGGGCGGTATCACTAGATATATTTAGGTTGAATGATAGCAATCATGGATTAGGCCCAATAAGTAAGTATTGCTAGGTTAAAGTTAATATCCTCAAATGGTGTGCTTCAATCTTGCTTCTAGAGTACTAAACTAGGATCTCGAAAGTAGGACATGGAACGACTACAAGAAGTAAGGTTATGTGCCATAGATAGACTGCCATTGAACTAGTTTGTTAGGCACATGCGAGAGCTGGTTTAATTAGCTTTGTGAACTCTCCATTTTGGGATCAAATAAACTCCGCTCACACTTCCTCCTCTGGATTTCACGGGTGGGTCGATCGACATCCGGCCTCTTTTAAGCCATACGATTTCTGAAGTTTTGCGGTCTTCCTTATTGCTCTTCATCAATGAGAGAATTATTTGAGTCTTGTAAATTATAGAGGTCTCAGTTAAGGATAGTTAATATTTGAGTTCTAGAAAATTTAACTTTTCGTGCTTATAAGTCCCTATAAATCCATTAAGCTTGAAACCATAGATCTAACATATTACATTTGTATCTAGTTTAGTTAAATAACATATTTTTCATATGGTACATTTATCAACATATTTTCATATTGGGCGGTCTTTACCTCTTAATAGGAATATTTTCCTTAACTGATTGTTTACTGCTAATGCTTTATTCTTGGAAATTTTAATATCATTTGGGATATAGGTTCTCGATATTTCGTATATATAAAATATAATATATATATATATACTTTATAAATAAATATCAGTACGCTAAGTAATACAGGGCGTAGGAATATCATTATCTTTTGGGGTATATTTTTCTCGGGTTCTTTTTAGAAAAATAAAAAGAAAATATATTATTATTATTATGCTGTGTCATTGTTCTCTATGTTGAAGTTTGATCACTATAAAATACATACACTCATTGAAATAATACTCTCTTGGCATAGAGTATTATTTTTTGTTGTTAATAGCTTATTTATTATATAAAGCTATTTTGATATTAGTTTTATTAATTGTATATTAAGTTGGAAATTAATTCATACCAGTGCTTTTTGCTTATAGCATTTATAAAACCAAGACACTTCCTGTGGAATCATTTTTTCCAAAAGAGTTCCAAAGAATAAAATACAAATTTTATTTTTATAAATATTTATATATATATAATTATTTTTTTATATTATTATTTAAATAATATTATATTATATTTTTTATAATAATTTCTTCTTGACGGTGAAGGGACCTGACCAACGGGAATGTTAACTTCCTAGGGATTAATGTCATGCGAGATTGTATAGAAGCACCTGGTACGAAATAATTGGTTATGGTTGAAATAATCTAGCGATGATCTTGTTTGGGTGCGTGAGTAAGCTTTTTTCCTTTACTTGTATAGCTTTTTTTGAGTTCATCGTCGGCGTGATGTCTAATCTCATCTAACTCATTCAGTCTTCTGCTACAATCTCCTTGTACTGCAACAGTGACTTCGGGATGTCGGAAAATTCGTAATCTTCACTGGCCCATTATGCCATAGATGTTTCTAAAGTTTTCCACCAGGGAGGTGACAAGATTCTTTCTTTTCCTCACGTAAAAAGTAGGTGAATGGTGTGAGTAGCCAGTGGATTTGTTTTCACTTTAAAATTGCAGTTATGTCAAGCCCTAACTGATTATCAACCTTTTGTAGACGCAATAAATTTCTTTGGTGTTTTGGTGGACGACCATCTTTCTAGGATTTATTTTGATTTTTCTCGGCGGTCTGGGCAAAAACCTTCCTAAATTTTCTACTGTTTAATTCTTGGGGGACTGGTTCTCTGGGTCTAGCGGGGATGATGAACTGCACGGTCGTAAGGGATACTCCGAAATATCTATGGGGAAATTTTCTTCTCCACTTAGTTTATTAGATCAGCCTATTTTGAAGCCACCTTGTGTTATTAACATTGAGTGCCTTCGCTGACTTATGACTACTCCGGACGCGGAAGGCATTTCCAACATGTAAGAAAAGTGATACATTTGTAACAGTTCATCGGGTACTACCGTTCCGGGCAAACATCATTTGTTGGGGAAGTAGCGCCTATTGTTTCTAACCATCTTAGAACTGGAGGTGTATAATACGACGATACAAAATTATCCCCACGCGACTTTTTAGTTATTAGTTTCCGGGCGTGAAAGAAGGGAAGGGCCAAGATGTAAGTTGCCCCATTTGGATAACACAATCAAGACACTTCCACTTCAAGTGACTGAATATAAATTTTTTGCTTTCTGTATATCTTTTTGCTGGATTTTTTCTTCTTCTTTGACAGGGATCATATTTTGTTATGTAGGATTGGCATCTTCGAAACATAGTAGGAAACCAAAACCCGCTTTTTTGAATATTTTAGATTTATTGTCTTGAACCTTGCAAAATGCCCAACAAATCGGATCCATGGAAATGGAATAAGATTGGTCGTCAACTTCCGGGCAATGGCAGAGTCCGTAATGTCTGCCGAACAATGTTTTTAAGAGATACGGCTCGTCCCAATAATATCTTCTGATTTCTCTCAAAAAAAAGTCATTTTGGTATAATGCACTAAATAGTTTCTGCGATATCAAATTCTTGTCGCATTAGATGTGGACATCCATATATTCTAAGAGCCAGTTGTCTATAAGTTGTTACTTTTCTTTTAGCCATTTACTTTCTTCTGCATTCTAAATATTTCATGGCGGCGACATGAGTTAGTGTGAGAGAATTTCAGGAACTATTACCTTAGAACCTAAATAAGGTATGTTTTTATTAGGGATCATAATCATTCGGGTTTAAGGGAGCAAACAAACGAAACACAGCTAAGTATAATATCTTTTCATGTTGTTGCATAAATTCCTTTGTAGACATCATTAATCTAATATAGTTCTACTGCTATAGTAGACAACATGTAAAATTCTTAAATCATTTTTATCTAGGCACCCAGATTTACTGCGCTCTTTTTTAACACATCTATTATGTTCGATCATTTGAGGGCATTATATTCTTTATTAAAGGATAGACTCAGTCTGGAGCTTGCACAAGGTGGGTGCAGTTACTAGTGCTAATATTGAATTTCGGGTTCAAAGGCTTTTAGGCAGCCTCATAGAGATGAAATCAAAATTTAACTTATTATGCGGGCCCCCCACTTTAATTATCTGGTGTTTGTTAAAGATTTTTTCTTGATATTAGGGGTTCTATTGTACACTATTTTGCTAAAATATGGTTTTTATGGATCTCTTGTAGAAATTACAAGCATACCCACACGAAAACTCTACTTGGGCACATATTTTCCATCAGATTGGTCATTTGGGGTGCTTTTGGTAGACCCTGATCATTGAACCCATCGATTTTTAGTATTTTGTCCACTCATACCTTAAAATCAGCTGCTTAAAAACCTTATGTCCCAGAACAATGCCATCAATTATCATCATGTGGTATTCTCCAAATCAGGACCAGATTCTTTCTCTTCCATCTGGCTAAACTTGTGAAAAGATACTGTCACCGAGAAATCATCCATAAAAACTTCGATAAAAATCTTTCATTACCATTATTTTCGGTTAATATTTAGATTTTTGTGGAATCATGCATGTTTGGATTTGGCTAGCTAGGTAGTCATTTTTTTTAATCATTAAAGTCCTTTAAAAAGGCCAATTCTTCTCCAGGTCATGGCTAACTTTAGTGACCCGGTATACCATCATGTGAAAATTTTCTAGTTTCTTTTACTTACATTGAATATTCCAGATAATAAGATAAGTTAAAGATCTGGAAAAAAATTCTTTATGAAATACGCCATCGAGAAAACAATAATATGTGGTGGATTCGCCAGCCTTTCTATATTTATATCAGAATTATAACAGGGTAAAGGGAAAAGTGATTCTATTATAGTACGCGTCGGAGTTTTAACTTCAATATATTTCCAAGAGGCGACTTATTCCACATCATAGTGGGCCCTATAGTAACAAGTACTCATCAACGGATAATTTTGGCAACTCATTTATTATTATAGTGTTCATTGGTTATCAACACCATCGAACGTCGCGGCTCCTTTCTTACGCTGATACGACAATGTAACCCCGACTGACCCAATTGATTTCTAAGAATTGGAATGAGATGACCCGTGCTTCTAAAGTTTGATAATTTCTTTCTTCACACACAAACTTTTTTTTTTCAAGATTCTTTCACGCCGTATGTGCTTTTCTCCTTTAGAAGGAATATTCAATAAGATGACCATATTAGATTCTGATAGACTTCTGAATATATGGTGAAAAACATACCAAAGTATTTGTTACATGAGCAAATAAGATCGGTTTTATTAATGGGTGAGAATACACCTTGAAATGTCGTCAAGGAATACCCAAGGGCTTTAACGATAAATTGCATAATTATTCTTAGTAGTAGGGTGAGTTCCCACTACTCAAATTAGATATTGACAATATACAATTTACACAGGATTAGGAGTTTTTCAACAGGCAGAGAACATTTACTAAATTTTTATTTATAGACCAGTCAGAACGATTTGTTTTAAAGTTTCAATAAATAATTTCTAGAGCATTGTTATTCATTATTTTATTAGAAATCTACAGTTGAAGTAAAGCAAAGCCACGGTTATACGTAATCGTATTCAACATCTATAATTTTTGCACTGCTAGAGAATCGAATCGATAGCTTGGCTTATGAACGTATTTATTGATTATCTTCATTCACTATCACCATGCATGACCTCTTTACTGGGCCATCATCAGTTTCTGATCATTTACTTCAGTCCCAGCCTTTCTAATCATCTTTTTACTAAAAAATGTAAATCTTTCAGAAGTCGTTTAGAGATCTTCTTTATAATGGAAATACGTTAGGATTATCTAAATGATCTTCATACAAAGATTAAATATAAGTTCGGAAAAATATTGGTCAATAAAGAAAGTTATTGCCATTGATAAAACGAAATTCTATTAGCCACAAAGTTTTTCCATGTCGTTTTAAAAAACCACTGGGATGTTTCATTTATTATTTTTTTATATTCACTAGATGTCCAACAATATATTGTAACTCTGGGCCTTAGCTGTCAAATGGGGATTTCATCCGCATCTATTGGCTAAGATGGTCCATATCCTAAAGATCAGCAAGTTTTAAATTAAAAACACTCGCGCAGAGGTGCAGGTCAAGTTCTAGTTTAATATTAAAATAATAGTATATTAGAAGAAGAAAATGAAAAGCTAATGAATAAACTAAATTTTACAAACAAATAAAATTCATTGATAAGCTATTACAGCATCTGTGCACTTTGAACAATAATCTTTGTTATTTCATAGACATTATCTAGAAATTAATATGCACATCAAGGATTATGTACTCAGAAATTTTCTAGATACGGAAGCCAAAGATGGTATAGACTTTAGATTAAATCAAAATTGTCTCTTTTTTAAAAAAAAAATGTTTTTGGTAATAAGAAATAGAAGTAGAAAAAGCAAAACGAGAGAAATGTGAGATTAAAGAAGGTCAGAAGAGACAAAGACAGACTATCATCAAATCACACCAAACACGTCTTTCTGATCTTCTCCACTAATCACCAACAACTAATCTTTTTTGTTGACCACAAAATTTATATATCTGCTGAACTGTACTGTACATAACATTGATCAAATCAAGTCTTTTGTTTCCTCCTCGTTTCCCACATGTACAATCAGGGCCGGCTCTGGTACATATAACACCTAAAACTAACTATAAATAATGCTCCTTAATATGGAGGGGATGATGCTCAAACCACTATACAAAAAATTATTGAAAAGAAATCTGCTGAACTGTACTTTTTTTTTCTTTCAAAAATATCCTTTTAAAAATAATCTAAAACTCTGACTTTATGAGTGTTAACCCGGACCATTACTCAGTTAAATCTCAAATTATATGAAAACAATATCAAAGACTTCCTCCGTTTAATAGCGAGGAATTTTTTTAATTATTTTTTCATTTCACCAAAAAATGTGTATTTCCTGTGAGCTAGGCGTGGGCAATCGGGGTCTCAATCGGTTTCGGTTCGGAATTTATTTGAGTTTCAGGTTTTCGGGTTCATGAATTTCACCCCATTCAGATATTATAAAAAATCGGGTCAGATTCGGTTCGGGTTTTAGACGGTTCGGTTCGAGTTTAGTTATATGTCCAATATCCGGTTGAACCCGAAAATAGTTTTTAGTTTCAGATACTAATCGGGTTATCGGTTCTAAAAATATTAATTTCTACTAGATTAAATTCAATATATCTTTAATTATTTCAATAAATTTATGTATTAAACTTCTTTAAATCATATTATTGTCTTTCAAAATAATTTTGTGAAATTCGTTCATCAACTATACAAAATTTTTCATTGAACTATACGTTAAAACATTAAATATATCATGATTCACGACAAACCAAAGCCTTGTAAGAATGAAAATTGAAACATAAAAATTAAAGTTCACAACTAACAATTATATAAATATAAGAATACTATTTAAATTTTAAAAACAACAACATTGTTTAAACTTCTAAACAAATTTATTCATAACTAAACTTCAAATGCAATGTCAAACATAAAACATTAATATCAACCAATAAATATATAGTAAACTAAGTATTTTAGTTAATTATTCATGTAATAACTAATTTATTGTAGGTATTTAATAATATTTTAGTGTGTTTTGGATACATCTTAGGAATTAATATTGGATATGGTACAAGTTTGTTTTTGGAGTTTTGAACTTTCGGATTCTTTCGGTATCCATTTAAGTTCAGGTTCGGTTCGGGTGAAACCCATAACCCGAAATACCGCAAAACAAGATCCATTCAGTACTTACGTCGGGTTCGGATCGATTCAGATTCATTTTAATCGGATCGGATTCGGTTTTTTGAGGTTCAGTTTATTTGCCCACCCTTACTGTGAGCAACCATCTATTTTTGGGCCTAATTGAAAGACCCAAGAAATCCATTTTGGGCTTATTAAAGCAGACGGACTCTACATTTTATTACTATAAAGGCCAACATCGGAGCGTGAGTGCCACTCTAGTTGAAAGCGCGTTGAAAATAATCAAAGTCAAGCCCAAGACGAAACGTCACTCCGTCGTGTCCATTCTCCGATTAGGTTTTCGATTCTTCGTCGATCTCTTGAAGCGATCAAAACCCTAATTCAATCCAATTCGATTTCACATGGGCGAACCTCAACCTTCATCACATACCCATCCCCATTCACCCAAACCCGAAACCCTTAATCCAATTCCAACCGGCTAACAACGACGACGACTCCGCCTCCGTTTCCGGCTCAATCGTCTCATCAACCACCATCGAAACCCCAAGAATCACAGAGCTAAGCAATGTCTCCTCCCCTCCTTCCAAAATCCCACTCCGTCCTCGAAAAATCAGGAAGCTTTCTCCCAACAACGACGCGGGTCACAGCGTGATGACGCCGCCGAGACCTTCAGTGAAGGGTAAACCATCACATTCACCGAGAATACACGCAAAGTCTCTCACTTGCGAGGGAGAGCTCGAAGCAGCGATAACCCATCTCCGCAGCGTCGATCCTCTGCTAGCATCGTTAATCGACACACACCCACCACCAAAGTACGAGTCTTTCAACACTCCCTTCTTAGCCCTGATCCGAAGCATTCTCTATCAGCAGCTAGCTGCTAAAGCAGGGAACTCAATCTACACACGCTTCGTTTCCCTATGCGGAGGTGAAAACGGCGTCGTTCCAGAGAATGTCCTCCCCTTAACACCTCAGGAGCTTCGTCAGATCGGCGTCTCTGGGAGGAAAGCGAGTTACCTCCACGATCTTGCTAGAAAGTATCAAAACGGGATCTTGTCGGATTCTGGGATAGTGAACATGGATGAAAAGTCTCTGTTCACTATGTTGACGATGGTTAATGGGATTGGGTCTTGGTCTGTTCATATGTTTATGATAAACTCACTTCATAGACCTGATGTGTTGCCTGTTAACGATCTTGGTGTGAGGAAAGGTGTGCAGATGCTTTATAACTTGCCGGAGCTGCCTCGTCCTTCGCAAATGGAAGGTCTTTGCGAGAAGTGGCGTCCGTATAGGTCTGTTGGGTCTTGGTACATGTGGCGGCTCATTGAAGCTAAAGGGACACCGTCAAATGCTGCGGCGTTGACCGCAGGAGCTGATTTGGCCTATCCACAGTTGGAAGACATGCAACAGCAACATCAGCAACAACAGTCACAGCTTCTGGACCCTCTTAGTGTGTTCAGTATCGGGTATAGTCAGCTACTTGATTGCTATTACTTTCTGAAAACGAGTACTGATGTGTAGTTCTTCGAAGAGTTCAACTCTCACCGTCGATGCAATGTCAATGGTATTGTGGTTGAGATAGGTTTTAATTTTACTTTTCATATAACACTTGTATTGAGCTTACAAGTCACGTGAGAATATACCATAGTTTTGTGGAGCTTAGGATGTTGAAGAGTAGCATCTATGCTGAGAATGTGTATTCATGGCTAGATAGGCGTATCGAGCTTTTGATATTAATTGATAGATAGATTTTTCGTGTGGAGTCCTTTGCTTATCTTCATATAGTCCGCGTGTTTCAACGTAATCCTAATAAGAGAATAGCCTGCAGTGGGTTTAACCATCACTAACATAAGCTTTTCTCGTCCAAGCTACTATTATGTCTAATGCTGAATACTTGGTTTTTTAATAGTTTGAATAATTACGAAGTTGTTGACACATTGGTCTTTCTTATTGTCTACTGAACAGGGCATGGGGCCAAACGTAGCTGGCTTGGCACCATAAATTGTTGTCTTCCATGGCGTTATGGGTTTCTTAAGACGCATAACTATAAGGCCATGCAGCAGAAATCCTCTTAGCTTAGTGAAGAGTATGTACGATATAGTTTAGCTAATGAACTTCGATTCTCTCTTGTTTAAAGAAAAACTCCTTATTCATCTAAAACAGAGTCACGTCTTTCATTTTCTCGTTGCTAAAGAAAAAACTATGGTTTTACTGATGAAGAAAAGTCGCAACAAGCGCATGTACAGAGGAGGTTATGTCATTGTTGTGTTGAGTTGTCAAAACACACTAACAAATCATACTCTCATAGAAGAAAAAGAAGAACCCTTTTGATTGGAATATTTATTACCAGTTTGAGGACAACATGATAGATGAAAACTACTGTTTGGTTTCTTACCTCTGTCGCTGTAACAGCAAGACACAGATCCGTCTTTCTCCTCTACACAACTGAAACTGTATTTAGTAAGCAGTGAGTTGTGAAAGTGAAGCATGTGAGACTGTGAGAAGACTTGAGAGGCCAACATAACGTGTAAAGAAGAGAGAGCTGGTAGAGACATCACTGCTTTCCTTTTCATTCATTTCATTTTCCAGCTAAACCTTTTCTTTTATATATTCTACATGGTTGTCTAAACAATATTTCATGAACTTAATCCCTTAAACCGCAATGTTACCTACATTTTTAACGCTTTGAATAGTGAAAAACAACTTGGATGCGAGCTCATGAAGCAAAGAGAGAGAGGACACCAATAGCTAGGCATCATACCAAAAGGAAAAGAACTCCTGATAAGCCATACGTTAACTACATTATGCAACTCTTTAGAATGCATTTTAACCAAACCAGATACTGGTTTAGATGAACTGGATATAAAATTGAATACTTTAGCGTGCAATTTTAATAATTCCAAATCTCAAAATGTCCATACACCATAGAAGCTACTCTTTAGGTGTAGAAAAATCATAGGAAGAAGTAAAAATTTAAAAAGGAGGGAAAAGGGAAAAAGTTTGCTTGAGGGGAAGCGTGGAGGGTGGCAGAGAGATTGAGATTGAGATTCAGACATTGTTACTACTTCAAAACTGCTTTTTCTGGTTTAGATTCTTTGTCTGAATACAGACATTTCATATCTTCACAAATCTCCTAGTTACATCGATTAAGTCTTCTCTTCCCAAAGCAACTTATAAACTAAAGAAGATAAAAATAATATAGTATGAATAGTAGTGAGATCTGATGATAAGCTTCATAATCTTATCAAGCATGGGTCGGCTCGACGAGTTAAAGGCCTCATTTATCTATAACAACTAGCCCAAGAAAGCCCATAATAGACTGTAGTCCACAATCTATATTATCAGAATGTATTATTGAAACAATGTATCTGTTTTATGAATGTTACCGAAAAAAAACAACGTCGTGTTTTATTAAAATTTTATTTTTATATAATCTTTTTGAAGGAGACAGCGAAATAAGTAGATAAACTAAATAAATAAACAGACAACAGATGTTACAGTATATAAAAATTAAACAAACCTCCTTCATCAATGACCAATCTTATTGTAAAAATCGGTTTCCCGTTTGCTGAAGTAGGAAACACAATATTCTTGTCAGCTTTCAAAGGTTTATTATATTATCCAGTTGATTAATTAATTAAAATATTTTTTTAAGTTTTACTTTCTTCAGTTTCTTCAAAATATAATAGACATAAAGACACATATGAAACCGAATGATCACTGATCAGTAGACAGAAGAATCACGTATTCATCTGAATCTTTACAATTAATGAACATAATAAACTTCATCAGATCTTCAAATTCTTCATTAGCCTCTCAAAAATCAGCACAGTACATAAATAAAAGCATGAGTAATTTAATTATGAGAAATATCTTAAGATAACTTTAAACGCTTTATAGCATTTAAAGAGAAAACTGATCAAAATATTTTTTTTAAAAGTGTAAATATACATTTAAATTTCTTGAGTTAACTAATTTAGACTTAAGTTTTAGAGTTATATGGTGAAATTTTGAAGGTAGAGTTTAAAGTTAAAAAAAAAATTAAAATTTTTAAAATAAAAAGAACTATTTCGATTTTTTTTTAACTATTTTTGTGATAATTGCCTTTTTAATTATCACACATATTGATTAGATTCCACTCACATATTAATTAGCAACTTGAAGATATCGTTAATTAAAAAGGTTTCCCAAACTCGTGTTTGCTTAATTAATAGCTTGTACTGTACTAATAAACACTATGTCGACCATTACCGACCATCGACATCGACAGAAGTATAAATAACCTTTTATGAACGACAAGTATAATTCTATAAATAACCAATATTATGTACATCTTATCATATGATATTATGTTATGCCCTTCAAACATATTAAAGACAATTTGCATGTGATTAAGTACAAGAAGAGATTATATTTCACGTGAACGTTTCCCTTTTGTGTGCTAACTGGTGTTTTCATGCAAAAATTATGCATTTAAATTAAAATCACACTATTTAAGTTTCTTATATATGAAAGTGTTTCTTCCATCATTTCCAATATATTCTGCTATTTTTTTGTCTCTAAAAAAACTATAATAGAAATGAAATTATTTCATTAATGTATTCTTTTAAAATAACAATTTTTTCCTCTACTTATAGAAAATATAGCAATCTCTAGAGAAATTGTTATTAATAACATAACTTAAATATCATTTTGCAAAAATACATACTATCAAAAATATATTAACATTTGGGTTTACATTTTAGTGATTATTATTTAGAGTTTATCGTTAAAAAAGTGAGGTTGAATTTCTAAGAAATTTAAAAATATTTAGAAAAATTTATTAAGTCTATTTTCATTAAAATTAAGGTATTTTGAAATTATCATTCATTAAAGGTAAATTTGAAAATTGATATCAAACTTGTGTTATAATTGCAATTTCCCCCAATCTCTATTATAGAGGAGAAATAAAATTGGGTAAGAGTAGATTTGATTTTATACACTATTATAAAAATAAATATATGGATGAATTGGAGATGTTATTATAAATAACAAGTGCAACTAATATTCTTTTTGGCTTAAGTTTATAATTATAAACAAAATCGTGTTCGATATAAAGAAACCATAATTTTGTGTATGAAAGAAAGATATAACAAACACGCTATTTAACATGAAAACACAATCCGAAACAAAACTAAAAGTTTATATTACAAGATTTTAGTAGATACCTAGTGTCGAAGTCATTGATGCCATTTGAGTTAGATGCGAAGGTCTTGTAATTGGGCAAAGGGACACGACCAGTTTCGATATTGATGAGATCCTCGACGAGGATGTCATAATGGCGCTTCACTTCGTCTGCAGACTTCCCTCCGACAGCGTTTGCCACATTGTGCCATCGGTCTGGTGTGTCCTTGTCGTAAACTGCCAAGGCCCTCTCGAACATCTTGTTCTGTTTGAACGTCCATGACGACAAGTTCGAGCTTCTAGAGTTTGACGCCATTACTAATATCTTAGGAGAGTGAGAAAAGATAGTGATTATACCAAAGGGAGAGTTCCTTATATGGAGGAGAAAGATACTTCCTAGATTCTGCAAGTTGGAGAGACTTTCGTTTTTAATTTATTTTATGTAATTATTTTTTTCATGTTTAATTTACCAAATATATATTATAGACATTTTGTGACGCACATTAACGTGACGTTGCACATTTAAGCAATATTATTGAACCAGTTAAAAACTTAGGGTTAAAGTTGGTAAGTTGAACAACTTGGCCTAATGTGCTTATTATAGACAGAAGATTATCACGATGTTATATTAATATACATAACTAATACTACTTGGTTTCTCATATACGTATGTATATTATCTCAAAGTTACCGATATCATAATGTAAGCCATATATATATATACTTCACGTGGTGATTAATAGATTTAAGAAAAAATTAGTAGACAATCTTAGTGGATGTATAATACATATCCATAACATCATGCCCGGCCCTAAAATATTTTAAGCTGGAAACTCAAAAATAAAAAGATAAAAATGTAGATTAAGTGCATTGAACTTTTGATCTCTACAAATACATGTAAGTCATATATTAACAGAGTTACAAAAGATTTTATAAAAAATATGATTGAAAATTTATTTAACTTTCTAGGAGGTCAATCACATGTTTCCATGGTTTTCCTTCGGGCCGCTACTGCATAGCATTATTGAAACTAAAAGGTTTTGAAATGGAGGCGACTGTCCCATTATATGCCAGTATATATATTCTGCAAAAGTTTAACCGCATGTCCAAAAATGATTATAACTAAATAATGATAGCCATTATTTGAGCATCGTTTCTGGCTAATTTTATAGCAAAAAAAGTGAACGAACTGGGCATAAATTGCGTATATTTTACCATTACAAAGCATATTACAAGATATCAAGATGTTTGATATGACAGGTTAAAGTTTTATTCTCAGTATCAACAAATAGTGAAAAAGGATAAATCCAAAAATACTTCATTGCTATACCATCATTTGCTTTCTTATACTCAATGGACTGTCGTCAGCTCGTAGCTCGTGTCGTGAGATGTTTGGTTAAGTCCTATAACGAGCGAAACTCTCGCCTTGTGTTGCTCAGACATGCGCCTAAGGAGAAAGACATGTTCGCCCACCTTCGACAGACCTTCGTTCCTAAGGACATATTAGGAACTTCCCTCTTGATCGATAATTAAGTATAAAAGAGGATTCTCGACCAACGGAATACAACGGGATACTTTGAAACATATACTCCACATTCCGGAATTCCAAGGAATGGATCAAATGAACGAGAAGATATATTCGAGAAAGACAGAAAACATTGTTTGATCAGCCAGAAGAAAGGTTGTTCCTATGAAAAGGATTAAATAAATACGATAAATACGTCATCATATCCTACTTAACCAAAGTTCATGGATATTTTTAAATTTCCAAAGATCATATTCGTTTTCACCAATTCAAAATGAGATAAATTTTATTTTCCCGGACCTTGAATCTAATGACTTTATGTGTGATGTTAATACAAGACAAGAGACCCATTTGAATGACAAGCATTTTTTACAAGAGCCACCAAAAATTTGATGCAAAAGATGAAAAGAACAAGGACATAATTGATCGAGGAGAAAATAAAAAGAATAAATATATAAGAGAACTTTTTTTTTTGAGAGATATTCATTTCCTTTTGTGATAAAATTCCTATATCCAAATCTAATCTATTTTCTGTTTTAAATACTTCATGTCTAATAGCGTAATAGCATAATTATCAATGGTTTAAAAAAATGCTTCATGTCTAACGAAAGTCGTCTAATTTTGTTGGTAGTCCACAGTGCGGGTTCAAATTTCATTGGTCAAGTACAAAATAAATACTCCCATCCATTAAGGTATATATTTTAAGAAAAAAAACTACTCTTTCCATTTCATTATGATATATATTTAGAAAAACAAAAAAAATTATGTTTTCTATGAAAATATTACAAACTTCAAAAAAATTAATTAACCTTAATGAATTACTATTGATCAAAAATTATTAAAAATTGATACATTTTTATAGCGATTTAATGCATTTTCTTAATGTGTAAAAACTCCAAAAAATTTATCTTTTTGAAACAAATGGATTATTTCATAAAAGTATTTTTTATGTTTTCTATGAAAATATTATAAACTTAAAAAAATAATTAATTTTATTAAATTACTATTGATTAATATTTATTAAAAATTAATAAACATTTATTATAATATTTTAGTGTATTTTTAATATATATGAGTTTCAAATTTGAAGAATCTAACAAGGATGAAACTATTAGCCGGCAGGTGAATGTGACAAGGACGAAGAAGGTGGAGTATTATGAGCCGTGGGTGAGGAGGAGCTGGTTGAGAGGGTTACTTGCAGAAACGAGTGTGTCTGAGAATTATTGAGAGTAGTATCATTTCCATTTGCTTGAGTTACTCCAGTTCCTTAACTGGCTTCTTCTTATTCTCCAGGAAGCATGGAACAACTTTGACTGCAGATCAGAACTAACAAGCTCAACAACATAAGTTAGAAGCACAGTATCAAGCTATGATATTTGATGAAGACACATCTAGAGATGTAATAACCCATATACACATATTTGTATCCACGAGTTTCTATATATAAAATGAAACTCGTTCTTATTCCCAGCTAAACCATCCGCAATATTATTCATTAAGGTTTCTCAAATTAAAGTACATAAGAGTCAATGGCACACTAGCAAACAACTGAGAGAGATAAGACAACAAAAGGGTTTAAAAGCCGAGCAAATGAAGCATTATCGCATTTTGGGCATGCATGCGATTCTCCGCCTGTGGGAAGACAATAGAATAAGGAGCTTCCACTACCTCATTGGTCACCTCCACTCCTCTTTCTGCAGGCAAACAGTGCATGAAATAGGCTTTTGGACCCGCCAACTTCATCAGAGCTTTATCCACCTTGCAAGGTTAACATAGTAGAATCCGTCTACTTTGGTAAGATACCGAAACATTGTAACAAAACGAAACCACATTCATATCTTACCTGGAAGCCTTGGAATGCTTTACGGCGGTATTCAGCTTCATCCTTTTGCCCCATACTGGCCCATACGTCTGAGTACACAACATCAGCTCCTATAACAGCTTCTTTAGGATCATTGGTGATCTCTATCTTACTTAATCCAGCTTGTTGTGCCTTTAGAACTATCTCTTTGTCTGGTTCAAACCCTTTTGGGCAAGCGCAGACAAAATGGAAGGGAATAACGGATGCCAATTCTAACCATGAGTGCACCATATTGTTCCCATCTCCAACATAGACAACCTGAAGTTTGTTGAATCAGCGTAACTAAAGATATTCAAATATACAATATGAGCTCATCATACAAGTCTAGACCAGCTGTGATTTATTTTGCCGATGATTTTGAAATGAATAATGTTCTAATGTCAAGATTGTATGTATAGGTTTGATGATTCTGTTTCCTTCAGGGTTTGAGTAACATGCATCTACTGCCTAACCTACCCGTTAAACAAAGATAAGAAAAGTACATGCTACAATGCAGCTAACGAAAAGGTTACCTTTGCCCCTTCGACTTGACCAATGTGCTCAATCATTGTGAGTGCATCGGCCATGATTTGGCAAGGGTGGTTATGATCTGTCAGACCGTTGACAACTGGTACACTCGAGTAGTTAGCCAAATCAAGAATGTCCTGCAAAAGAAGTGGAATCAAGATTGATTCATTCAGCTTTCCAAAGATTAATCAATTCAGTTCAAACATGAACACCAATGCCACAAACAAGACATTTAAACACAGATGAGAATGCAGTTAGGCTTTTTCTAAAGATTAGAACAAGCCAGAGTTCCATCTAGCATGTCCTTTTATGAATCAAACAAAAACTCACCAGCATACCTGATGAGCAAAAACACGGGCCATAATGATGTCATTATAGCGTGACAGAACCCGAGCAACGTCGCGAGTTTCCTCACGCTTACCCATCTGGATATCATTGGGTCCAAGATACAATGCATGTCCACCAAGCAAGAAAAAGCCAGTCTCAAACGAAACACGAGTCCTCATGGACGGTTTTGCAAAGATCATAGACATGGACTTCCCTTTAAAAGGTAGATACTCCCTCTCCCCTGACTTCAGCAGGGCTTTGACCTCTGAAGCCTTGTCTAGAATCTTCTTGATGGTCTCTGTGTCAAAATCATCTATGGCCAGAAAGTCTTTCAGGTCAGATTTCCCTGCAGAAGACAAACATGTTTCGAGTTAGTGATTATTTTACAGAAAGATTCTAACTTCCGACAACAACATACGCATGTTTTACCAGATAATGGTTCTGTAATTAATACTCAATATTGAAAGATTAATCTCAATATATAAACACATTTTCTCATTTGGGTAATGCTAGAATCAGAATCTGGTAACAAAAGATCCAACCTTTCGCATCGGAAGTAGAAGGGGAAGTGACGGAGGAGGCTTGGCAGGAGACACGAAGGCGTAGGGAGGAGAAGCTCGCCGGAGAAGCGAGTGAGACGGTGGAGAATCGCCTGAGAGTGGTGCCGGGAAAGACGGACGATGAAGAGGAGAGGGAGAGAGCCGGTGATCGGGTGTAAGAGACGTGAGAAGCCATAGCCGCCACCATTGTCGTAATTGGGTTTGGTGATTAGTCGTCTTCAGTGACACTATGCTTTACCTTATTGCGGCAGAGGATACACATGTTATTGGGCCTCAATGAGGCCCATATTAATATGTTGGGCTTTAGGCCCATATTTGTTTGTAGTTGTATGCCAAATTGTTTTTTTATACTTTATCAGGAAATCAATAAACAAATTAAATATGCTCTTCAATTATTTCTTTTTATTCAGAATACAACGTTACTTAAGAGGAATGTGAATTAATCCCATCAATCATTATACCCACAAAGCACTGTGGGCTTTGGGGGATTTCGCAGGACAGGTGATTGAAGTTGCTTTTGATCCAGATAAAGCTCAAGTCAGAGATTATGTAAGGGTGCTAGTAAAGTTTAATGTGGTCAATCCTCTCAGGAGATCCAAGAAGGTGACGCTTCCAGGAGGAGAGGTGGTGAACATTTTGTATGACTATGAAAGACTGCAGAAAAGATGTTATACCTGCCAGAGACTAACACATGAGCAGAGTCAATGTCCGTTATATAAGAAGGTTAAGGAGGTTTCAGAGAAATCGTCAGCATCATCTGCAGAAAGTAAAAGAACTGATTTGACAGAACGACTTGAGGAATCTGATCCTCTGTTTGGAATCATTCCGGAAAAATTTTTAGGTCTGGATCCTGTCTCCGGAAAACCGAAGATTGCAAAAGAAATCCTTGAAGGAATGAGAACCTATCTTAAGGTGGCAACGGGACCAGAGAAGGTGGCGAGGGTGGAAAGAGTAAAGAAATCCTTAGAAGATCTGGAGGATGATCCGATTGGTAGGAAAACACTGCTTATGTTAGAACCGACTCCATCAGTAACTACCGTTCTGGATAAAGGCAAAGGAATTGTTTACGATTTCAGTAAACAATTGGAAGATACCTCAAAACCTCAGAAACTGATGGCGTCTGCTATCTCAGCAGGTTTTAAGGTCCTGCAATCCGGTAAAATTGTTTCAGAAATGCCAGATTCAGAAGACCAAATTGCGTCTTTACAGTCGACCTTTCCTTCGGAGGGTTCAACGGGTTTTAGTACTGGTTTCTTTGAAACAAGTGCGTCCGGGACCACTCTGAAGAAAGCAAAATCTAGAAGAAGACCAGGAACGTACAAGAGGAAATCTAATGGCAAAGCTGAAATGAAGATAGACAAAGAAATCGGAAAGAAGATTGGAGAAGGTATAGTTACTGAAGCGAAAAGGAAGGCGCAACAAGATGTCGAGCCATCTCAAAGCTCTGCAAGGTTTAAGAAACCAATGGTGGTCCCAAATGAGGGACCGTCCAGTACCTAAATGACAATGGTGAGCTGGAATTGCTAGGGCTTGGGCCGTGCACAAGACCTGGTTATTCCAAGACTGTGGGAGATGAGACAAGAACATTTCCCAGACATTTTGTTTTTGATGGAAACAAAGCACAAGAGAGACATTTTGGTTGATATTCAGACTTGGCTAGGCTACGATAGGATCATTACAGTGAATCCCATTGGGTACAGCGGAGGCCTAGCTTTGATGTGGAAGAATTCGGTGTACATCGATTTCAAGTTTGTAGATAAGCACTTGTTGGATTTTCATGTACAGTTTGGAAAATTCGGTTTCTTTGTTTCGTGTATATATGGTGAACCGATAAGAAGCAACAGGCCAAGACTTTGGGAAAGAGTATCTCGGATTGGAGTTCACAGAAAAGAACCTTGGTGTATGTTGGGAGACTTCAATGAGATCAGGAACAATGATGAAAAAATTGGAGGCCCTAGAAGAAGTGAAAAATCATTCCAACCCTTTAATGACATGCTAGAAATCGGTGAAATGGTGGAACTCCAGAGCTCTGGGGATAGCTTCACGTGGGGAGGAAATAGGGGAAATCTATCAATTCAATCCAAACTGGACAGATGCTTTAGAAACAAGAAGTGGTTCCAACTGTTCCCTGCTTCAAATCAAGTATTCATGGATAAAAGAGGGTCAGATCATCGACCTGTCATGGTCAAACTTCTAGCATCCACTGAGTCTAAGAGAGGTTGTTTTCGTTTTGATGGGAGATTTCTGCACAAAAGTGGGGTTAGAGAGGAGATTAAGAAAGCTTGGAGATCTAATCATCCGGTATTTGAGGCTAAAGTTTCGGATAGATTAATAAGATGCAGAAAAGCCTTAAGTAAATGGAAGAAAAAGGACAATCTAAATTCTCGTGACAAGATTAAACAAATTCAGGTTGCTCTTGAGATGGAACAATCTTCATTGGTACAATCATCCATAAGAATCAACCTTCTGAAACTTGAACTTGTCAAGGCGTACAAAGAGGAAGAGCTTTATTGGAAGCAAAGATGTAAAGAACGGTGGGCAGTCAAAGGTGATCTGAACACGAAGTATTACCATGCATCAGTTAAAAATTCCAGAGCAAGGAAAAGAATCATTAAGCTGTTGGATGAAAATGGTCAACAACATTTCTCTGAGGAAGCTAAAGGCGTAGTGGCGAATGAATATTTTGAGAAATTGTTCAAGTCTACGAACAATGGAGATTTCTCTGAGTTGTTTGAGGGTTTTACAAGACGTGTGTCCACTGCTATGAATGAAACCTTATCCAGGGAAGTGAGCAATGAAGAAGTTAGGGAGGCGGTTTTCTCGGTGAAATCTGGTAGTGCCCCTGGCCCTGATGGAATGACAGGTCTTTTTTTCCAAAGATACTGGAAGATAATTGGCAACCAAGTAACTAAGGAGGTTCAGGATTTCTTTACCTCTGGTCAATTCCCTCATGAATGGAATTTCACCCATCTATGTCTACTGCCGAAGATTGATGACCCGATCCTCATGACAGATATAAGACCTATCAGCTTATATTCAGACCTTTACAAGATCATTTCGAAGATTATGGTATCTAGACTAAAGCCGTTAATGGCTGATATTGTATCTCCAACGCAATCTGCCTTTGTGGAAGAGAGGTTCAAAACAGACAACATTCTCATTGCCCACGAGATCATTCATGCCCTAAGGACAAATGATAAAGTATCTAAAGATTACATGGCGATAAAATCTGACATGTCAAAGGCATATGATCGAGTGGAGTGGGTTTATTTGCGTGCTCTTCTCAGTGCTTTGGGTTTTGAAGAGGCATGGATTGACAAAATCATGTTCTGCGTCTCAACAGTTAAATATGCCACTCTGATCAATGACCAACCTTTTGGTTGTATCCAACCAGAGAGAGGGCTGCGTCAGGGGGATCCTTTGTCACCGTTTCTTTTTGTTCTATGTACTGAAGGACTGATCCACTTGATTCACAGGGCGGTGGAGTGTGGAAGTCTTCAAGGCATTCAATTCTCAGCTGAGGGACCGATGATTCACCACATGTTGTTTGCAGATGACAGCCTACTCATTTGTAAAGCTTCACCTGATCAAGCAAGGAAACTGATAGAGATTCTGCAAGTCTATGAAAGGGCTACGGGTCAATTGGTGAATGTTGCAAAATCTGCTATCACTTTTGGATCTAAAGTCAAGGATAACATTAAGAACTACATCAAAAAGATCACTGGCATTAGCAAAGAAGGTAGATCAGGGTCTTACTTGGGATTACCAGAGTGTTTCAGTGGCTCCAAAACATAAATTTTGGCCTACATCTACGATAAACTCAAGGATAGGCTATCAGGTTGGTTCACCAAACTCTTATCCCTAGGAGGCAAGGAAGTTCTTATCAAAGCTGTGGCCATTGCCATGCCCGTGTATGCGATGTCTTGTTTTAAACTAACAAAGAAATCTTGTGCGAACCTTACCAAAGCAATGGCAGATTTTTGGTGGAACTCCTTGGAACATAGAAGAAAGATGCACTGGCTAAGTTGGACGAAGCTCTGCCTCGCAAAAGAACAAGGTGGTTTGGGGTTCAAAGACATCCAGAGTTTCAACCAAGCACTTTTGGCTAAACAAGCTTGGAGAATCCTAAACTATCCTGATTCACTCTTTGCGAGAGTTTTTAAAAGCAGGTACTTTGGAAATTCTGAATTTCTAAATGCAAAAAATGGTCCAAGACCCTCATTTGCTTGGCGGAGTATTCAATTTGGCAAAGAATTACTGAGTCAGGGATTAAGGAAGCAGTTGGGCAATGGGAGAACAATGTCAGTTTGGGTAGACCAGTGGATTGAAGGAGAAGAGAGAAGATCCCCTCTCATGAAAAACATCTTCGTTGATCTTTTGCTTAAGGTTAGTGATCTTGTAGATTTTCAAAGCAGATGCTGGAATATGGAAAAACTTCATGAGTTGTTCTATGAGGAAGATGTCAATAGGATCCTAGCTATGAAAACGGCCTTTCATGAAGATGATTATTGGGTGTGGTTGCATAATAGGCATGGAAGTTACTCTGTAAAATCTGGATACTGGTTTATAAATAACCTGGTTAAAAGAAAGGAAATCAAAGAAGCGGAAGCTCGTCCATCTCTAAATGATCTGAAAGCTGAGGTTTGGAAAATCTCAACCTCTCCCAAGATTAAAACTTTTATTTGGAGAGCTGTGAGTAATGCAATTCCGGTGGGGGCGTTACTGGTGAAGCGAGAGGTTAAATTGGATCCATGTTGTCATTCGTGTGGTTTCCAAGGTGAGTCCATCAACCACATTATCTTTCAATGTTCCATAGCAAGACAAGTATGGGCCTTGGCCAATGTCCCGCATCCACAAAATGGTTTTGATAAGGTATCTCACTTCTCAAACTTCCACTTATTGATCATGATGATGAAGAATGCAAACATACCTGAAAAAGTGAGAAATGCAATCCCCTGGATAGTGTGGTACCTGTGGAAATTTAGAAATGGTATCATATTTGAAACAAAGAGATTTTTGGCTACGGATGTTGTAGCAAAAGTGTTTGAGGAAGCCGAGTTTTGGTCCTTGGCGCAGAAAAATGAGAAGCAAAGAGAGAAGGAAGAACAAGAAGCAGTGACGGCTGTAACAAAGTCATGGTCTGTTCCTCCACGAGGATGGCTGAAAGGTAACATTGGAGTTGACTGGAGCAAAGCTCAAGCAAGGAGTGGAGCAGCTTGGGTAGTCAGAGATGACAGAGGCAAGGTCTGTTTGCATAGTCGACGTGCCTTCTCCAATATTCAGTCCTTGGAAGAAGCCAAATACCAAGCCTTATTATGGTCAGTAGAAAGCTTCCATGCTCACCATTTCAATAGAATTATCATCGCCATTGATGACGCGACGCTTCCCAACGTAGTCTCAAGACCAAGGGCTTGGCCAAACTTCAAAAAACAACACTATGAGATTATGAACAGACTACAACAAATAGAATGGTGGAGAGTTTTAAAAGAGGAGAAGTTAACAAATAGAGGGGCTTTCTTCATTGCTCAAAGTGTGATCAAAGGTGGCTATGCTCAGTCTTATGTAGCTGCAGGTGCTCCTTTTTGGCTCTTGGATCTCTTTGAAAATGAAGAAAGGCTTTCCTCTATGAGGTTGAATACTTTTTGAACAGTTGATATTTTTTGGAGTTGCTTCAAGGTTAACTATTGAAGACTTTAGGTTCATCTCTAATTTTTTGGGTATATATATACCAGGTTGTTACTGGTTGTATGGAAGGTTTAACAGCATATGTGTAGGTGTGATATTTGTGGATCTTTTAAGGTCGGTTGAGCAAGTTATTAAAATTAACAGATGACAAAAAAAAAAAAAAAAACAAGAATTTGATTTATTTCGTCTTCGACTAAGATATTTTCTTAAAAGATTAAAGTTTAACTAAGGAATTGTAGGGCTTTACCCCGAAGGGAGCCCTTCCAGAAATTCTCAAAGGCCCAAGACAAGCTTAGGCCCAGGAGGGGGTTTGGAAATAGTTTTCAACCAGCAATAGACGCGCCTCGGTTAGTACCTCATTAGCTGCGTCATTGCCCCAAGCGCAAAGATGCTTTTCTAAGGACGACGCGAGACTCTATTTATAGCGCATGTTTTTGAGCTTCAAACATTTCGCAACCGATGTGGGACAAAATAGAAGCATTATTTTAAACACGCAATCAGGCTTTATGCGTCTTGGGCCTCAGAAACTGGACCTTTAAAAATTCATGTCCAAACAGATTTTTCGTATTTTAGCAATTTAATTTTCTTTTCGTAAGTAAAATCGTTTTTTTTTATGTCTCTGTTAATCTCTGGTCTTACCTACTTGTTCATCTACAGTGTCTTCAGCTGTTTTCATATATTTTTAATTGACATGGAATATAGCAAACTGTAATTCTTAATAGTGATATACACATATACTCGAATTCTACACATTGTAAATTAGCATTTCGACATTATGTATAACTTATTTAAAACAAGAAATATGGTTATTTGTAATTTCTGAAATAGTTTTTGGTTTTTTTTTTTATAAAAACTAGTTTTTATTCAATCAAGATTTTGGTTTTTGTTTTTAATTTCTATAAAAAAGTTTTTTTTGCCAATAAAGTTTTTTAGTAAATAGATTCCCTAAAATTTAGAGATACTACTTTTTAAAAAATTTAATCAATTTATGAAGAAAAAACAAAAACTCATTTTTTATTTATAATAATATAAATGAATTTTTTTTCTTTTTATCAAAAAAGTGATACAAAATTTTGATACAATTTTTGGAACAAAGATATCATTTAAGAAATAGTATGTAATAATTTATTTGTGTTTCATGTCAAAATAATTTTCTATACTTATATATAATATTAATTAATTGCAATTAGTTATTCATTTTTTAAAATAAATTATTTAATAGTTTTAGTAATTATTAGACACATTAAAAATAACTTAAATTATAGAACATATAATTTCATTAGTAAAATATATTATATTAACTTGAAAATAAAAATATACCATAAAATTTTCTTATTCAAAATTATTTATACAAGAAATTTTATAAATAATTTTCACATTTTAATATTGTATAATTTATAGATATTTTATGATTTATAATTTAATATAATACAAGTTTAACAAAAATATAATAAATAAAACATATTGATCTATTTTGTATTTTTAAATAATCATTATATTTTAATAAAAAAAGTATAGTAGATATTAAATGTTTTGTTTCTATATTTTTGTTGTATTATTTTAAAATAAAATATTTCTTATTTTTAAAAAACTTAAAAACCACAGCAAAATCAAAAACTAAAAGCTGAAAATCGTTTATTTCAGTTCTCCCCCTGTCGATTATTGGTTAGGCTATAAAACCAACTGACTTTTTGGTTAAAGGGCTAATTTTCTATTGAACCCAAGTGTTTATTAGCCTGGGCTGGAATAGGCAATAGCAAATAATAAACAAAATAAAAGAAGAAGAAAATAAATTTTGACTATAGATGGTAGGGACCGCGCGAACGCAGGCCCCCTCTGCCACAAATAATGACGCAGGCTCTACCTCATGGGTAGACCTTAGGCTAAGCACCCCTCCTTAGTGCAATGGAGGTCACTAGCCTAGGCCACTCGTCTTCTTGATCACGAGTTGACCCCGTCCAGGTAAGTACTTTACTCGTTGCGCCAAGGGTCTGTTTTATAGTCCGCTTCCCCAAGCAACTATTCCGCATTTAACCGATGTGGGATGTAATTGCAAACACACATCGTGCTGTTTTAAGCTCCGGATACCAAACAACGTGCTGGCTTTATAGCTGTTTGAACGGCAGGCCTTTTATGTAATAGACATGGGCCAAAAACTCAATACCCAGCTACAGTTTTTGGCTTTTTTTTTCTTGAGACATTGCCTTTGCACACTTGAAATTGTTTCATTATATAATTTTGACCCTTAAGTATTTTATGCATATCATTTTGTTTTTAATCTGTTCACTCGCTCTTATGCTTAACAACCACAACACAAATAAGCTGTGTGAGCTTAAAATCGGTCAAGTTTCATATTTGTATGCATTTAATTTATTTTTTGTAATTTGTAGACATATTATCCATACATTTATTAATTTATGTAACTTAGAAACTGTCATGTTCATGATTATGTTCCAAATTGCCCATAAGCTGAGAGAAGATGGTCTCTGATATGAATGAATATATACTGAACATAGTCTTCCGGAACTTTCCCCAAAAGTATCAAATCTTTTGCCTATGAGACCTCAATTTGGTATATAAAACATTGTTATATCATATGGTGTATACAAACTTACCAACATACTCACAAAGCAGAGTACCACCACCATCTCTCATAAACTAGTAACCCAAGCTCTCTCTTTGTCTCTTCACCAACACAACTTCTTTCTCTGGTAACACAAAAAAATTATACTTAAGTGTATTCAATACAAACTTCAAGCTTATGGGTGCAAAAATATATTGAAAATCATATATATAATGCCTCTCTTTTCTCTCTTCTAAGAGTGTCCACGTCATTAATCTTTAAAGTGTGTGGACCCCAATTTTCGTCCAGTTAAATTTGAATGATTTTATTTTTGGATTCGTTTTTGGTATATATGAAATCGGTTCTGTGGTCAGAGGTGGGTATTCATTCTCAAGCCCATTTTGAAGCCCATCAGTTTATGATAGTCTTTTGTATAGCTTGAAGTGATAAGCGTTTTATGTCGCCGTCTATGCTTCAACATCGATCTCTTAGCCTCCCTTTACGTTCAATGAATCTCTCTTAATTTCATCCTATCTCTTAACCTCCCTCATTAAAGTCCGTAAACTCTTCGAATCCTTCATGTAAAATCTATAAATTGCAGAGAGTTCAGAAAAGGCTGAGTCGCAAAACCATTATCTATCCAATTAATCTTCGTGCTTTCTTCTATGTGTCTCACCCACTCTTCGTAATCCCCACCCGGGTATCGAATCCTGGTCTCTGAATCGATTCTTTCTCGTCGAGCATATCGACTCGAAACGGAGCCGGAAAAAGCCATCCTGCTTTACCAGTCTCTGTGTCCATCTCTTGAAACTTCGAGTAGATTAACTCTCCTTTGTAATAAAGGTCAACGGCTGAGATTAGCCCAGTGGTCGATGGATCATGTTTCTCCGACTGCCACGTGTAGTAACCGGGACCGGGAGGGAAGGAGGAGATGTACGAGTCAGCGAAGAAGGAACGATAACCGGGAGGGAAGGAGGAGATGGCTTGAACAACACGTGGATCGTTGACGGAAGGCCACGTGGCGGTGGAGATTTCCCGCCAGAGTTTCTGTTTATTGCAGAGTGTTCCGAGATAAGTGGAGGTTGATGCGATGGAGGCTAACGGCGGACCGTCGAGTCTGGTCAAGATTTGTGTCTGGATGAAGTGTTGAGATTAAATCACCGATGGTCCATTCGACAGATGCCATTTAGAAGGGAGGGAGGGAGAAATAAATAAATTTTAGGGTCGTGTGAATAAGAAACTATAACGAGATGATTATGAAATTATACAGAGATATATATAATATATCATGAGTAAATCAGCGATATAAACAGATGAAGGAAGGCAATGGTTCAGTCAACCGTTGCTCTTTTAGCTATTCTATTTCAAGGTGAATTATTCTTGCAATTTTGTATTGTTTCTATGGATAAAAATGTATACACGCGAACATACATTCTCCACTTTCTTTTCAGAAAAAAAAAGACTCTTATCAACTCTCTTTTCAACATTTAGGTTGGTATTATATAGGATAAACACTGTATTAATTTGGACAAAAAAACAATAGTACAAACTATTAATCGACCCAATTGTGTTTCATTGTTCCAGGTCCTAAAGAAGATGATGAATAGTTCCCAAAATATTCCTACTCTCAATCAATACCATCCAGAAAGGTCTGTAATTCATTATATAAAACAACCACTTCCTTAATCGATCTTCGTACCCAAGAAAATAAAAAAATTCAACATCAGCGGCACCTTCATTACAAATTCTAAACGGGAAATATTGAACCTCGAAGATTAGATTATATGTACAATTCACCTAACCCACAAACACTAGATATAGCTCAATAATAATTTAAAACAATGTTTGACTTTTGTTTATCTTATATTGATAGAATTTAATCCTAATTATCTAACTAACTCCTCTACATATAAAATCAAAGGGGCAAGCCGAAAAAAAAAATTCCATGTTTTCAATTTTCCTACTTCCTAAATTAATATGTTTTTTCCGTTTTGGACTATGCAATGTTTTTACCTATTTCCATGTTTTGTTGTTTTCCCAGCCAATTACGACTTAGTAACTCCTACGAAGAGAACACTTTCTAAGTTTTAATATTAATAAGTGAGGGTTGACGTTATATTCCAATTGAAGTTAACAAAAATAGAACTTCATGTTCAGATAGTAAAACATAGACTATGTTAACATATAGGATCGACGTAAACCTTGCATTACCGTCTGCTATTTCCACAGACAGTATATTATTACAAAATTTTGAATACATAAAGTACGAAAAGTTTATTATAACTCGGAAAAAATAAATGGTTTCATCAGTAATATTAGCTTATCTTTACAAATAATTCGCTGTCATCCAATTCTATGCTTCTACTTTATCTACTAAAAACCCACGCTTTTTTTTATATATATATAAAGATTATATATATGATTATGAATCAGAAAGACTATACCAACAAATCAGCCGAGTCCACCATCTAAAACAAATCGACAACTCCCTTTGCGGTGTGCTATATAATATGGATAGAAAAAACATATTAACAGGTTCAAAAACATAAAACAACTTCAACAAAATTTAATTTAATTAACCAAAATCAACATCCCCGCGCTTGCGCGGGGCTCTGCTCCTAGTTGATTATAATATACCCGATGGTACTTCTCATCTTCTTCACGGTCTATGTAAGCCAAAAGATCATCCTGTCTCATTAAAGCCTCATGTAAAGCCTGAAAGAGAGTATGAAGTTACTACACAACAAAGACTTTTCCTTTTATATCAATCAATCAATGGAAAGAACTTAACATGGAACTGAGAGATTTTGTTCTTACCTTTTTTGTAGCAATGAGCTCTGCTTCAAGCGCATCCACGCGATACACAGCTGTATTAAGCAACTCTTCTTTTTCACGAGGCATCTCATGTCTCTTTGAGTGCAGTGTCTCCACTTGTTTCTCAAGATCTCCTAGTCTGTTTACAACTGAGGCAATGAGGTTTCTCTCTCTGACAGTTGAATAAGCCGGTGAAGGAGGACGAGACTCTCTAGCGATTGGTTCATCAACTGAAGAAGATTCAGACTGTGACTGTTCTTTACTATGTGGCAGAGCCGCCAGAGATATCAGAAACTTGAACAGTGTGGTTAGCCACCTCAAGATATGACTAACCGGTCCTAATTTTCCCAACCCGGGTGTATCCCTGTGGCCTGCACTAACAACACATTCCATTACAGCGAAACTTCGCATTACATATCTTAGTATTTGGTTTCAACTATTTTACCTTCTGGAGTCTTTGGCTTCTCATTGGCCATCCAAGCAACATCCACAACTTTGTCCACCATAGGTGAGTCATACTCTGATGAATCAGTAGGATATGATCTACCATTGGTCCTAATCTGCAACTAAGGTCAGGTAGTCAAGTAAAGTGCTACTGTGGTTTCACTTACGTACAACAAAAACTCTTACATCTTCACAAACAGGTGTCAACTTAGGAACATGACTCTCCTTGTTTGCTTTTGGAGAAGCCATCTCCTCTAATTCAGAGCTTGATTCTGCTGTTGAGGTGTCACTAGCTTTAATCTGAGCCAAAGGGGACAATATTGTTAGGCTAAGAAATTATCAAATACGAGTTTAGCATCCAAGTAAAGACTATTACCCCAGAAAAAGATGGCTTATCACATGAGTTCATACGGGAACCATTGTTTAGAGTAGATGGGTGTCTGCAGAGCGTTCCACCACTTTGAACCATCTACAAGTGGGAGATCAGTTAGATACATAGCTTACTCTATTTTTGTGTTAATATCATTAACCAAACACATAAGTTGTGGAAGATTGATTTACACTTAATATCTCAGGGTCTTTCCAGGGACCTTTATCAGATCTCATACAACCACCTTCATCAGCACATGTGCAAGTGCCACCAAGAAAATCTGGCAGCTGACTGAACAAGTTCCAAATATGATTAAAGAGTTTAGCCTTGTTTGGAGTCATGAGAACCAAACAAGAAGAAAGATAATGACTGAGAATTCTTTACCTTGCATCAATGATCTCAAGTAATTTGTTCTGGTACTTGTTACCAACAACCTATCAGAAGAACACATCGACAACAGTTGAGGGCATGCTATTCATATAAGGTATGTATATGCGGACAAATATGTAGAAAGAAAGTAATTTTACATGAATCTTGGTGACTGTTTTTGGATCAAGAAATGATTTCACCGAGCCCCAAAGTAGCTTAAAACCAGGACCAGCATTGATGATGAACATGCGTTGTAGTGTCTGCAGATAAGTTAAATGTCATATCACATGGTTTTTGTTATTAATCTAAGCCAACCACACACACAAAAGGAAAACAATAGCAGTCACTTCATACCTCAGGGTAGTTATCGTTATCAATCTTTTGCAGCTGGATTATGAGATCCCTCGCAGGCTTGGAGAAGTTCTTTAACCCCTGCAAAAGCATAAATCTAAGTAAGAAGATGCAGGCCACTAGTAACACTACACAAGAGTCGGTGTGTCTAGTAGTTTTTTTTTTTATGTACCACGCCTTGAACGTCTAGAATGGTGGTGCTAGAGTCAATGTGTCTCTTAGCAGCAATGCAGCAAGCAGGGAACTTGATACTAATAGTCTTCTCAAACTCTCTAACATGATACCTTATGTATCTTTCCAATGTGGTGACTTGCATGAGTTTGGCCGGATCGACTTTCCCTAACCTCTCAATGTAAACAGGTCTCCCTTCTTTGTCAACACCATGATAGCCTTGAGGGTAGTATCTGAGAACTTCATCCACCTCTTCAAACTCAAAATCCTACAATACAAGTAAAATGAATAAATAACTTTCATCAGACAAAACACAAACACACACGTTCAAAACCTTACCTCGAGGATAGTGTCTGTACCAAAATCTTGTCTCCATTGAATCATGTTACTCCACATCAGTTTTGTTTTCCCAACATCAAACTTCCTCGCTTTCAGGAACCTGCAACATGATCTCATCATCATCTAGGAGTGTTATATAATACATACAAGTAGACATGGGCAAAAAAAAACCCAAAAAAATCCGACATCTGATCCAAAAACCTGAACGTGTATCCGATATAAGCTGCAAAATATCTGAATGGGTAAAATATATCCGAACCGAAGTGTTGTTAACTAAACTCGAACAATAAACCCAAAAAATCTGAAAACCCTAACTCAAATTAGTATCCGAAATAAAATAAGTAATAAAAACCTAAATAAGTATTTTAATTCTATGTTTATTTTGATACGGTATCTAAAGATGTCCGAAACCGAAATATTTGGATCGAAAGTAGTTTTAGATAGAAATAAAATATATGGAACAGAAAATATTATTATCGGTATCCGAACACTCATGCCTATACAAAAATGATAAACGAGAGAGAGAGATGACCTCAAGATGATGTGATAATCATCAAGCTGTGGAGGAAGCAGATTCTGAGAGAGGAGTAGAGTCCTTAACTCATCAACAGCTCGCAGTTCCTCGACGTCGTGAATGTCTTCAATGGTAAGAGAGAAGTTCCGATCAGTGCTTCTCCTCCTGCCACTGCTTCCTTTCTTCTTGAGAGAGTGTCTCAATTTGCTTGAAGCTTTGGCTGCTTTCTTCTTAAAGGTACCGATTCTTGTTCTCTTCTCATCCTCTGAAACTTCAAACTCTGATCTCCGTTCTCTTCTCTCATCATTGCTCGAACACCCTTCGAAACCTGAGACGACAATCAAAATCACAAACTCAATTTTACAAAATTCACAAAATTCAGAACAGTGATCATCGGGATGAAGATGAGATGCTTACAAGGTCTAGCGAAATCGAGAGGGCCTGACATGAGGAGACACGAATCCCGAGAACTTGGGATTACGGCAGCCGAGAGAGAGAAGCGATCGGAGAGAAGATGGAAAGAGACGTAAGAGGGAGAAGAAGTAAAGTGTGTTTGGGTTTTAATATGATTATTAAATGTCTTTTAATTTAAGTCAATATCTTGCGTTACAATACTTTTGATAAGACATGGTTTATGGTTTTAATTGTTGCCGGAAACACAACCACTACCGTCTCTGACTTTTTTCTTCTTCTTCTTTCTTGTTAAACCAGCCTTGCTTTGTTTTTCACCTTGAAAATAATACTCTATGTTCAAAGATAATTTTTTTATGCTTTACAATCTATTAAGAAAACATTAAATCATTATAATAAATGTTTTGATTTTTATAATTTTTCAATTTTTAATTTTTAACCAGTAGTAATTCAATAAAATATTTTTTTTAAGTTTACAATATTTTCATAGAAAACACAGAAAATCTACTTTTATGTAATAATTTTTTATAGAATATTTATATTAATGAAAAAATCTATGTCGGTCATTTTTTGAATCTATTTTTGCCATAAAAACTTAAAAATGACTATTTAAGAAAATTATCCTTATTTAGTTGATAATATTAATGTAATAAATTATCTACTAGAATTAGTTAAAATTTAAGCAAGTTAATTACTTTCATTTTTTAGTAGATTATTTAGTAATAGTTTGAAACAGTAGGTGAAGATTTTTTATTCTAGTAGAAGTTCATTTGTGGATTTCTAAATTACGTATGTGTCATCCAGAAAAAGAAATGTTTCTCTTTTGAATATATGATTTGTTGTCTTTTGAATCTATTGCATAAAATATATATTATTTTTTGTCATCAAATATATAGATTCATTTGGGCTAGTTCGTAATAATTATATTTTACATATATAGAGTTTGTGACTAGTGGTTGTTATTTATTCTGCTCGGTGGAACATATGTTGTTGAGATATTTTAGATTTTTATTCGAATGAATGGATACGGTTTTGTTTTCTCTTTTATTTTGTTACAAAATCATTTGGATATTAATTAGTAATAAAAAAATATTTATTCTGTTTATGTTTTTTCTGAGGTTGTAAATAAAGTCTGACAAATTAAAAATTTGTAAATAGACAATTTAAATAAAGTCTGACAAAAAGAAAGTTGTAAATAGACAATTAAAAATACATAAAAATATTCTCATTTACAGACAGAACTAAAGTATTTATCTTATTTTAGTTTAAAACACATCTGCAGCCTTGTCGGCAAAGCATCTCGTTTTTCTTTTCTCCCAATTTTTGCTAACCATATCCATATTAATATTAATGCCTACTTTGACTAAAATAATCCGCTCAATTTAAAAATTACTAATTAACTTTTGTTTCTTGGGTAAAAGACAGCGCCGAACAAGAACAGACTTCTATTTAAATCAGAGTGAGCTTAATGACATAGATTAATAAGCCACACATACAATCAACGCTACATATTATACAATTTTTTTCCTGGGACAATGGGTTAAGTGTGGAAGCATTCTTCGATCTCGAGATTCTGCTTCTTCTTCCTCCACTTTGATCCCGACAGTGACTTCTTATTATGCACACAGACAAATACTTGTTGATTATTGAGATGTCCGAAGGAGAGTGTACATTATAAGCATCGAAGATGATAACAGCTACTTACGTTTTGTTTCTTACCCTTTATGTGTGTTTTGTCAGGTTACACTTGGCCCGAAACTTGCCAAGCATGTCTCTCCTCTCAGCTGAAAGCATAAAACAACAATGTCACTGTTCTTACACCAAAAATCATGAAAATTAGTCTCAATGCGTATTAGATAAAGCGTTGTATTAGTCATGTTTTTTTTTTGTCGGGAGAACCATCTTGTTGTCTTTTTCTTTCTTCGGTGTTTTTAATAATATATAGTTATGTATATTTCAGTATTTTATATCATGATTTAACACCATTATTTTATTTTTTGACATCCGCCATTATTTTAAAAGATGGAATAAACATAATTTACAGCATCGATTTGAACAAGTAGTTTTATCAAGTTGTTGTGATAATGAACAAATACAGCAGCAACATGTGTGAGTATTGGACAATTAGGGGAAAAATCTAGACCTTATTTAGAGGAAAGTGAAATAAGCAAGTGGAAACTATATTATAGCTTAGGAGTCAATATCAATGTTAATGATGGGCCCATTGATAATCAAGTACATTATTGGTCCAACAAAACTGATATGTAAATGGCTTTAGAAGCGTTCCTTCCCTATCCAGTGTCCCAGCCCTACAATGCATTGATATTTTTCGGGTCGACGAGCTATTTCTCCACAAGAACTATTATATAGCATCAGATCCCCACTAAACTATGATTTAGTGTCAAATCTCCATGATTTAGTGTCAAATCTCCATGATTTGAAAGTTATGAACTTATTTCTCCACGAATTAACAATTTCGAATGTATTTCTCCCCAAACTGATACTTCGAAACTTAATTACCCATAGACCATGATTTTAATTGGTTTATTATTAACCAAATAGTTTAAACCGATTAAACCAAAAACAAAAATCATTTAAAACAATTTTTATTAAAGAATATAGTTTTCCTTGTTTAAATTTCAAAATATAGTTTTTTTTAACTTCAAAGAAATTTCAGGTTTATATTTTTGTGTTTTCTAAAATTTAAAAGAAAAAAAATTACATCAAAATTTAATTTTATAAAGTTTAATAAAATCAAAATGAACAAATAAACTTGTTAAATTTGTGTTTTTGGAAATTTGAAAGCAAATAAAATAAAATTTTGATTAAAATATATGTCAAAAAATCTAATTTTGTTAAAAAAATGATTTACGTCAAAATTAAACAAAACATAGATTTTGACATATACTTTTACTTTCAAATTTGTTCATTGTAATTTTATTAAATTTTGTAAAAATAAAATCTTGATGTAATTTTATTTTAATTTTTTTAAAACGCAAATAATTTTTAGAAAATAGAAAAGCTTTTTTGAATTAAAAAAAAATCTATATTTTATAATTTCAACAAGAAGAAAAACAATATTCTTTAATAAAAATTGTTTAAAATGAATTTTGGTTTGGTTTAGCCGGTTTAAACTTTTTGGTTAATAATAAACCAATTAAAACCATGGTCTATGGATAATTAAGTTTCGAAGTATCGGTTCGGGGAGAAATACATTCGAAATTGTTAATTCATGGAAAAATAAGTTCATAACTTTAAAAGCATGGAGATTTGACACTAAATCATAGTTTGGTGGAGATCTGATGCTATATGATAATTCTCGTGGAAAAATAGTTCGTCGACCCATATTTTTCTTCTAATGTCTGCATCGCATGAAAGTTAATACTGTATCTAATTTCTCAGCCCCATAAGCTTTATAATAAGACTTTAAATAGTTGAAACTGTTTTGTGTATTTCAATTTAGATTTGGGCCGAAACGAAGCCCAAATGTTGCCTCTACTAGAGGTGAGAAAGCGGTAAGAGGTGGGTGATCAAAAGAAAAAATTCAAACGCAAGTTACGCAATGACAGCGAGAGGGTAAATTTAAAAATAGTAATTACATTTTTAAAATCAAAACATCTAATTAGAAGAAATGAAAAATTCTAAAACATTTAAATGGAGTAAGTAATTATTAGATTATTTATTAAAAATAAAAAGATATTCAAATGAGCGTATATATGTGATAAGGTCCTTCGAGATTCTTGCGACTTTTAAAAACTAGGGATTATCACCCCCGCGCAAGCGCGGGGTTCATATTATATTTTGTTTTTCAGAAATTGTAATTTTGTAACTATTTTTTCATTTTTAGCGATCTCCAGCCGTTTTGATTTTGTTGTTTTTTTAAACTGTTAATCCCTTATAGTTTGTAGCATCTTTGGTTAATTTCTTCTTTCTGGTGCTACAGTTTTTTTTTTGTGCCTATTGTTTAATCGTTGTATTGAATAAGAGATGTCTTTAACTATTCTTTGAATTACCCAAAGCTCTTTTTCGATAAACTTGACATGGTCAACACTGTTTCTATGTAAACTCAAAAATCTCTTGCATATTTTTAACTTATCTCATAATGCTCTGCATGTAGCATGCCAGTGTAAGACATTGATAAACTGGTATTTATAAGCTTTTTACAATTTAGCAACGGAAGAAGAATCATGGCTCTCAGCATTCCTTGTTTTTAGTCAAAGAGATTATACTAATTCGAACGTAAATCAGAAGATAAAAGACAAAAAATAGTTTCATAGTTCTTAAGTTTCTTGTGATCTTGAAAAAGACAGCTAAACATATCTAAATAGATTAACGTTGGCTCACGGTTCCATTTTCAGGCAGCGTTTGCAACACAATTAGCAATCCTTCACCAAAAGAAGCAGCACCACAACCATCAGCTCCAGCCACTAAAGTGAGTGTATCATGTTTCAAGTTAGATCGTTTAATATTGCAAAACATTTTAACTAAGCATTTGAAACCAAGATCTCTTTTTCATGAGCTGAAAACAACCTCTGAAGGAAACCTTGCGAATCTTCCATTTAACACTATCACAAAAGTCAAGCCACAACGGAGAAGGTTAAAGCAACATGGGATAGGCCAAAATTCTTTAGATTATGCAAACATGTTTGGTGATTAACCTTTTTATTACTGACAAGATTCTATATACATTAATACAAAATCTAGAAAGAAAAGACATACTTTCAGAGTAAATTCTGATGTATATTACCTACAAATGGTAGGTAATCCTGAAAAGTGTTTATGTAGAAGCAGTTGGATGAAGCTCTGTACTAAAGAATCATAGACACATGTCTTTAATATTAATCAACTGCAATAATATATGTGTTCGTGATTGTTGATAACCGATGTGTCACCACCACTACTGTGACTTAGCAACACCTTTAGGGTCTTTAACAATTGCTCTGGCTATAGCTACTCTCTGATTTTGCTTGATTGATTATTGAACTCCTCTTTCACCCACAACTGTATTAGGCTATTAGCCTTGTATCATCGTGCACACAAAAGAGCCTTACACTGACTACTACTGCCAGTTTAGTTAGTTTGAACCTAGAAATTATGGTTGCAGAGTCAATCAGGTGCCATTGAAATTACTTGTTGTAGTCCACTAATGAAGTCATGAGTGTTAGATATATCAACTGCAGAAATAATTTCGGTTTCAGAAGCATCTCCTCAAAACTGGTTCTTGGATGACCAGCGCGTTTCTTTGCCGTATCCATTTCAGCTGCAAGATCTTAAGCTCAACTCTGTCAAGAGTAATCTGACCTGATCAGGATCAACTAAACCTCTGGAGCAGCACAATTACTATCGATTTCCGACTTCCGCTCTCTCCAACCAGAGCTACTGTTTGCAATTTCCAAATATTAAATCATAAAATATTCAAGAAACCTCTGCATCTGTAAGTAAACTTACTTCGCCTTTGTCTTAGATTTTTTTAGGAGACTGGAAGTTTTGAACTCAGCATCGTCTCTAATAAAGCTCCACCAGAGAACGGTTAGAGGAACTGTGGCGAGGGGAGAACTCATTAGGTTTAGTGTGAATCACAATTATAAAAGGTACATTGAACGAAAGGGGAGGGAAAGAGATGAGGGGAGAACTTATTAGGTTTGTAGATTAAGATTAACGGAGACGGCCAGGTTAAAGTGTGGAAAGATAAAAATGAAACCCTAATCGACTCAATCAGAAAACACAGAGGGTGACTTAATTATCTAACCAAACGTGAAGAACCCAGATCAGACCGAAGCCAAACCTTCTGGACCAGACGAAACCGGACAGAACGTGGGGCCCACAATCTTTAAGATATGCACACGTGGATATCTTCAGAGGAGAGAAAAGAGCCCCATTATATATATGATTCGATGTCGGCTGCTCCAAGCCTCCTTCACTCACTCTCTAGACTTTACCCTCTCCCGACCAACCCTACCATTTGTTTTTCTTTCTTCCTTTTTTTTAATAATCAGTTTGCCTATTTTTCATTTTTTTTTTGAATTATACAGAGTTATCCTGGTCCCACAGAAGTGAGTCCAGACTAGCTCCGCTGAAGCGGGGGTCCTCTGTCACCGGTGATGTCCAAATTTTAGTCCCCCGGTGGCCAGCGCGGATCGAACCCAAAACCGTATCGAAGCCGAAACTCCCTTAAGTACCACTAGGCCGTCCTCGCTTGGTTGCCTATTTTTCATTTTTTAACTTACATAGAGCCTAATATGTTTAATTGATTGTCATGACTACTTAGTTTTTATATCATACAATAATAAACCAAGTCGTTTTCCAAGTCCAAAATTAGTTTAATTATCTTATTTTAAATCACGCAATCGCATTTGATATAGAATTAGGATTGGATGGCGACTTAATTTTCTTTTCCGTAATCAATATGAGTACTAACTATCAAACAGAAGCCATAACAATTAAAATGTGTGGTCCTTAGCCATTTTCACACAACTAAACCCTTTTTTGGTGTAACACACAACTAAACCTACCTTTTAAGCAATACAACATATCACTATAACATTATTGGTTTTAAAAAAAAGTATCATTAATTCATTATCAGTTTGCTTAAACAATGAATTTGATATACATCCATGCACTTCAACAACAGTCTCAGCGACTATATAAGATAAGTGCATGAACCTCAATATGTATCCGTAGTCTTTTTGACTACTTTTAGCCATTGGTTATTTACTTTTAGGAAAAGGATCAAAGCTTAATATTTGATACTTTGATGAAATATGAGACACGGGACGAAGTATAAGCAACTAAACAGAGACAACAAATTCAAAAGCCATGCTCGAGGAGACACACCATTATATGTATAACACAATCGTATAATTTGTAGTAGAGCATCTTCAGCTGGGAGATATCCATGTAAAGTATCTAGTATTTATTACTTATACTAATAAAAGAATGCTTATATAATTCACAAATACTATAGTCTAAAAGCATTTCTCTTGAACAAAAGAATATATCCTCCACGTATATATTCTCTCCGTTTCTTTTTACATGATGTTTTAGAAAGTTTATATTGTTTCAAAATAGATGATGTTTTTAAATTTTAAGGTATATTTTGAGGTTTTAATGTTAACTTTAGCTTTATTGAAAATTGTTTAACCAATAAAATTTTACAGTTTTTTTTTATAATTGGTTGAATGTTTTTAAAATTATATATTTAAAAATAATTTCTAGATAATTGTAAATTTCTTAATCTTTGTGTAATAAGGCAAAACTTCATCTATTAAAAAACGGAAGGATTATATTTGAAGTAGATTACTCGTCGTTCCATTGTATGGCATAGATGCACCCACAACTAATTTGGTTATGATTTTATTTTCTTTTTGAAGTCAATTTGTATTATGTTTAGTTAGCAAATGTTCCACTTTTACCAGTCGGTATATTTTCCGGACAGTGGCGGCCCTGAGGAGAAGCGGGAGAAGCTGGTGTTTCCGGCCCTCAATAGGTTATTAACAATATCAACCATATTTTGTTGTAAGTTTTCATCATTTCTAGTGGTATTGATATTGGATGAGACTCACAAGGTTGAAGGTTCAATACCTCTAAAATCATTTTGTAATTAATTTATCTTTTAAGAGGCCATTTTTAAAAATTTGGCTTCCAGCCAAGTAATTATGCGGGCCGGCTCTGTTTCCGGACCATGAATATTTGAAAAAAAAAAGATATCTCGTATCAACTGAAGTTAATTAGCTTCAAATTCGAAATCATACTTATATAACTGGAACAACCACTTCTAGCTGATTGCAATAATTAACCATTTTGTTTGCTAAACAAAAACTACTTTGTTTAATACGTATACATACTAACTAATTAATAAGTTCTACAAATTCGTGTGATTATACGAGTTGGGTGAAACTGCTTTAAGCGTATTTGTTTCACTGATAAATATATGTTCGTTTCGGTTAAACTCACTAAAATATTTTTGACGTGCATGTCATTATTGATTTATTGCATTATGATTTTTTATACATGTTCAGGTTTTTGCCTTACTACCGAAGGAAAAGTCCATCATGACCGTACAAAGCTAGGCAAGAAATGATCGACCCCGAAACTGCAACACTAGTTTTGATGTGATTGTAAACAGAAAGTCTTTACGTTGGTTTTCCTTTATAAATGAATGGTCAATATGTTAACAATATCAATTGATATTGTATTGTCACTGTCTATATATATGTGAGGCATATAACGTGCAACGTGTCTATACATATGTGAAATATTTATAGCGATTAGTCTAGAATAAAATGTTGATGATTCTATAGAGAATTATTCAGAATCATACAATTTTATTTTGTAATATTTCTGTTGTAATTAAGTGAACTTAAAATATATGAATTTTGGTCTAATCTGTAAAGATTTTACAATATCCAGTAAAAAGTTGCAACTTAATGCTTTATACTAATATCACAATTGTATAGTTTCAAATCCAATAAAATGTAATTTGTAAATAATAAATATTGCTTTTCAAATTAGAAAGAGTTTTGGTTTTATGCCTTAATCTTTTCATGATCCGGAACCAATTTTACTAATACCAGTGACACGTTGTAAATTATTTTTCCATTGGATTTCAAAATAAAAATACCACAAGACCAACTTATGCACTTAACCACTAACTAGTGTGCCGGGAGCATCTAGTCGAGTGGTCTGTGTACCACAGCAAACTTCCAGGCACCAGGGGTTCAACCCCTACCTCTAACGGTGAGGCTAGTGGGTTAGTTGGGCCGGCCCGTTGTGGCCCAGTAGACAAAAAAAAACCACTAACTAGTGTAGGTTATACTTCTTTTATATACAAATGATTGATGTTTTAGTTTTTTATATAAAATATTGATGTTTTAGATTTAATTAAGGGAAAATCTCTGAAATGGATTTTTTAAATATTTTGTCACAAAAATTAATCTTAAATAAAAATTGACCAAAATAATCCTTTTATTTTTAAATTTATTTTTAGACTTCACATTCAGAACTTAACGCCATAACTCTAAACTTCAAGTTTAGATTAATTAACCCAAAAATATATAAATATATATTTATGTCATTTAATGAAGTCTATTTTAGTAGTTTTTCAGTCTATTTTGGTGACATTTTTTTTGTTTATCTTAAGATATTCCTCTTTAATTAATGTATTTTATTTTAAAATGTGGAAAAACTTTATTGAGAATAAAATGAAACTAAAAAAAAAAAATCAAAATATATATTTAATGTGTGTGCAAATTCTAAAGCATCAACCAATTTACTTTAAAAGGGAGTATTGTTTTAGTTTATTTGCAAAACTAGCAACAAAATGAAACCGTTGTAGATATAAACGTTTACATTTTGCTAAAGAGATTTCTACAAGGAACCTTGGAGAATGTTTAAGACATTACAAAATTTACCATATAATGGAAGGGGGGACAAAGAGGAGAAGAACTTCAAGAACATACCACCCTTTTAAGGCTAGCTTTTATAAATATGAAATCGACCCCAATTGTTTGCATTTACCCTTATCTGACCCTACGTGACCAACCATCAAAGTACCTAGTTTCTGTTTCTCCTTCATTGTTTAATTTAAATAGCAAGAAATGATATTTCCAAGCTTCCATGTAGGTCTGCGAGACAATCGATTGAAACATTAATGCATATGTCTCTTTTACAAATACATTAAATATGAATTATGGGTGAGGTAGAAAACAAAATCCTTGGGAGTTTCAGTGGTTGCTTGCGGCTTTTCTATTTTATTTTATGTTTAGATGGATATGTTTAACGAATTTTAGGCAACTGTTTTACACTAAGTGAACAAACCATCTCATTTATGTCAATGTATTTATAAATTATAATTAAACTATAGAGAGTATGGGTTTCTTTGTGTTATTATCAAGTTGTGTTATTATCAAGTTTGATCCTAACTACGAAGTACCTAACCCAACAAATGAAAAATGTTCATATATAACCGAAAGTAGTATATTTTTCTAGGATGCCTCCATACAATATGTTTTATATTTCCACATTTCTTTATATGCATATTATTATAAAATAATAAAGTGTACCTTCGTGAAAGTTGACTAGTCACCAGAACCCACCTCAGAAATAATTTGGCAAAACTTCTTTTGGCTTTTAATTTTCCAGTTGGATCGAGGGAGCGATTCCACAATTAATTGTTAAAGCTAATGTCCTGTTATTAATTTTAATCCACACACCTGCATATAATGCATCATTCATTGAGGTTTTTTGTTTTTCTTCTGTGTGAAATCTATTCGGATCAAATAATATAAACATAATAGGTGCGAAAAGATAATACAAAAACAGATGAATAAACACAACAAATAACCCGCATAAAAATTTAACATGAGATATGTCTTTGGGAAAAGAGGTCTCGTTACTTGAAAACGATTTAAGATTTCAGAATACAATTAATATTACAGAAACACAAACACATAAACAAACAATATAAGAAACACACAAACTGAGAGTTTCGTTCTCTCATACAAAACTATCTAAACATAAATAAAATAGGCTATAGCTAAACTGCAAATGAATGATGTAGCAAGCATTATATAACCCTAATTAAATCGAACAAGACACTTATAAACAGAAACACACTATTTTCATATACAAATTTCTTCAGAAGAGATACAATTTTTCATTGGTCATCCTTGATTATGTCGAATGATGATTGATGGTATCTCTCTAATCAACTAGTTCATTTTTTTCAAGTTAGAATAAGTAAAAGAAAAACAGTTGTTATACGGGTTTTATCTTTTTATATGATTTCTTTCGTTCATGATTATATTATTTAAACAACATTGTTGCCAAAGCTATAAACTAACTACTTAATTAGCTTTATCAAGGTAGTACAGAAGATTAAAAAGATGGCCTGAATATAAAACAACTCCACAATGCTCGCAAAGAAAGAGAGGACAAAGCAAAAGGAGAGAGATCAATGCTAAGGAAGAAAGATAGGGGGCATGTGCTTGAGAGTTGAGATGTTAGGCAGATTCGGAATCTTTCAGACATCTTTTTTCTTTCTTACATCCTCTCTCTCTTACAAACATGTTTTTGTGTCAAAAATAATTATTATTGCTACAATTTTGATTCCGCTTTTGATATAAAAACCTGTATTTGCCAAAACGCAGTATCTTTGCCTTACCTTTCTTTTATAATACTTTTTCCATATCTGTGTATATGTTTCACTAAGCAACTTGGAACCCTTTTGCGTTGGGTAAAAAGAGACTTCACACCACTGACCACACACCCACTTACCAAACTTTGATGTACCAAATCTCTCTACTTCGATCCAGTTTTATGAGTTTTTATCATTTTTGAGATTCATATCGAAACTAAACGATGCCCTTTCATATAAGTAATATGATGTTTGCAGCGAGTAATATTAATTACTTTTTAATTGAGTAATTAAGTAGGTAAAATATATAGATTCTAAGTACATGTACGTACTATATATATATATATATATTTTAATCCCAATTTTAAAACTAAGGAGTAATAATTATCTTGTAGCTTACATTAGCTAGTTAAATGAACTAGTTTCATTGATCATTTATCTGACATAGTAAACAATAAAACAAGGTTTATGTGTATGTATGACATTACTGTATGTGTATTAGAATAAAAAGGTGTAACGTTTTTCTTTTTTGTTATGAATGAGATGTGAAATGTGAAAATGACATTATTTTCTATTGAGTGAATTTTTTTAAGGTGGTGATTACCATTATTTTTCAAACTAGTACCAAGTTTATTTATAGATATCTATAGTGGGGTGTATTTTGCATACCCAATATATGTCGCATTTCGTTCCTTTCTTCGGCTGATTTTGGATTTAAGAAAAAAAAACTGGAGATAATCTTTACTTAATTCCTCGAAACCTTTTTACTCGGGCATCTATGTCTTTAATATTTTATTTTCAAGTTATTCGGTATTTGTTGGGCATCTATATCTTTATTTTTTAAAAATTTATTCGGTGGGAATAAACTGTCAATTCTATGGTACAATAGTTCTGAGGTTGTTAGTAGTTGCTTTCTGTATTTCCATCGGTAAAAGACAAAAAAAAAACTAAAGTACTGTATATAAACTCGTTTACATATTGTGAAAAACTAATTTTTATAGTTATTTAAGCTATCACTTTTTACGGTTTGTTTCTAAAACTATTGTAAGAAAGTAACAAAAAATAATAACTTGTGGTTTATGAGTATTCCTATAATTCTACAAAATGTTTCTAAATGATTGAAGGTGTACGTTTTAGGGGTGGGTACGAATCGAATAACCCCGTAATTTTCAGTATTTGTGATTTGCTTCGTATCTTACAGATATCTGATTTTCCGATTTGCTTTGCTTCGGAGAAATACGGATATCCGGCCTTCCGGATATCCAATTTTTTTTAGATATTTGCGAATATTTACGGATATTTACGGATATCTCATCTACTTTGTTTAATACAAGTAAATCTAGAAAAATATACAAATTTGTTTTTAAAATTTTTTTTTTACATAATATAAAATGAATAATGAAAATTAATGAAACTATTTATTCCATATTCTCTAAAATTAATCAAATTTTCTTATAAACACACAATTTTGTTTTGAAAATTCTTTTTATAAATATTTTATAAGTAAGTTCTAAATAAAATTAATAAAATTATATATTAAATAATAATTTTATAAAATTATACATATAAAAATTTATATTTATTTGTATATATACATCTATTTGTATAATGACGGATCGGATATCCGGCTCTAAATTTTTTAGTATTTTTTGTTTGCTTCGTTTCTAACGGATATTAATTTTTAGTATTTGCTTTGCTTCGACGACTTACGGATATCCAAATTTTACGGATCAAATCGAAACGAATAACGAATCGAATCAAATTTAACGGATAAAATGCCCAGCCCTAGTACGTTTCTCTATCATACATGTGTGATCGATATTTGGCAAATATCCCTAACAATATCCCATTATTTTCACGTATATATTTAAAAGTTTTTAAGTATTTCTCTTTTCAATTTAGTTGTTGTTGTTGAGTAAAAATTTTATTTCAAAATAAATATTATTTTATGATTTTAATGCAAAATTTATTAGTTTTGTAGGTTATAATATTTTTATTGATTGAAATACAGTTAATTTTATAGATAATAATTTTTTTATTTAAAATATACGTAAAAGTAAATATTTTTTAATCTGCACAAATTTAAAATATGAACTAAAATAAAACAGAGAGAGTATCTAATTAAAGTAATACATATATACATTTTTAAAAAACACACATATAATGTAAATATACATTTATAGTATTTGAGTTAAATAATCTAAATTTATGATTTAAAGTTATGAAGTGAAATTTACAATTAAAAAAAATCAAAATAAAAAATATATATTTTAGTTATTTAAAAAAAAATTATTTGTATGATAAAAATTTCAAAAAGTCTATTTGAGAGATTTGTCCAAAAACTAAATTAAGGCTAAAACGAACTGTCAAAAGACAATTAGTACAAATTACTTGTCTTACCTGTTCCAATCAATGCAGGAATAAACTGATTAATAAAATACGTAATTTCTGAGCCAAAGAAAAGATACCTAATTAACGTCAGACCTCACTTATTTGCTTGAACCAATATCGGTAATTTGAAATTTTTTGATAATTATTAGGTACAAATAAAATGACACGTGTCGACTTGACATCCTATTTGTAGTACCATTTTACATGGGATCCACTTGTGGGCACAGAGCACGCACTCTTGCACGTGAGATGTCCGTACGATGACGGTCCATTTAACATAATTTTTTTTTTGAACTGAAACATTTTTAACATAAATTTCTTTTCAATTTTATTTAGCTTAATGTTTAAGAGACATTTTAAACTCAATTGTAGATCGTATTTTAGTCCGAATATGAGACTTTACTTCAATTATTATATATGATTTTTATAGTTTTTCTAACATTAATTGAAGTATTAGAAGTTTGTAGTTTGTATAGTTTTATTTTGAAAGAAATACAGAGAAGTTTGTGATGTTAGACTCTTTCAAAAAAAAGTTTGTGAAGTTAGACAATGAAGGATGCCAATGTGCCAAGTTATATCATATTTCTTTTATTTTAGATTAATGTATTTAAGAGTAATTAATTAATATCTTTCAAAAATAGTAATTAATTAATATCATAGCTATTTGTCCTTACGGGCGGACAAAAGGATGAATAGAAGCGTTGAATGTGTTTGGTTAAATTTTTCTCACTAGTTAGCTAATCAAATGGAGGCAGCAAATTTTTTTTTGTCAACATGAATATAGTTTATTAAAGACCGGAGATGTATAGATTTAGGTCAGAAACTATTTTAAGAGAGTAAAAAAATAATTGTATGTTTAATGCCTAACTACACCAACAAAAAATATTGAAAAAATAAAAAAGATTACTAAAAGCCTAAAATATTGTATTAAAATATTAAACTAAGATTAAAAATTATTAATAAAGAGAAATAGACGGTGAGGTGAATACAAGTTTTACGTTTGTAGTGGTGAAATAGTTTTGGATTATCGTGAATCAAATTGTATGAATTTGTATTTAAAAAATTTCGGGTTTTGAAACCCTAGAAGTAGTAAAAAGTTTTGTAGTTAAAATATTTTAAATTGATGCAAGAAAAATTTGGCTTACCAAGATGAATTCATGATAGATTTTAAAATACTGACTGAAGTTTCCATAAAAGTAGTATATGGCTTCGAAACCGTAGAAGTAGAATATAGTTTTGTATGTAAGACAGTAAAGTTGATGACTTAGTTGATGACTTGATGCTTCTTGCATTTGCTTACCAAGATAAATTCATGGAGTTTTAGAATAGTGAAAAAAGGAAAAAAGGTTTTAAAATAGTGACTGAAGTTTCCAACCTGATTGAATTATTGACATAAAAAAACATGAGTCGTTAAATACCGGAAGTACCCATAAATACACTTGGAAATACCACCTTTACCCTCAGCCCATTATTTGTCTCATACTCCAGGTGTCCGTTCCTGGACGGTTAATTCTGGTACTTTGGGCGGTGATTCTCATGTGGAGTATTAAGAACGAGAATCCAGAAAGGGTTCAATTATTTAATTCACTTATATAATCGAAAATATTTTAGAAAAATCTCACGCATATTTTAAAAATTTATTTACTAGTATTTTATTTTTAAAAAATTCAATCATTTATGTTTCTATATTTAATTTTTATTTTGGTATTAATAAAAAATAAATTAATTAATCTTTAAAATATTTCAAATTTTAAATGAATCTTAAAACTTCAAAAGAAAATTAGCTTATTTTTTTTTAAAATAGCTAGTTTTAACATTTATACCAATACTATCATTTGACCAAGCATTACTTTATAGAAATTAAAAAAATAAATCAGATATAAATCTAAAAGGTCTTAGAAAATCATTTTTCATAAAAAGAAACTGGAGAAGACTTACTTTTCCATATAAAAATGTCAAAAATGGTTATTGGTTATTTACAGAATCATTAATTTAAAATTGAACCCATACACATAAATATTGCAAAACAGCTGTAAACTTGACTGTTTCTACTTCACATGCTTCATCCCTCAACAGTTTCCAGATTCCTTTTTTATTATTTTTCATAATATTCACTTTTTTTAGTTTCTGTTTATTTATAAAACCCCTTCTCAAACCCACAAGTTACTTCTTCCCCCTTCGCTCACGAACACATACATCATTTCTAAAACTGTTGTGTGTTTTGTCTTCTTTTTTCTACTTTTTTCACTCTTTTCTTTTTTCTAGAAAACCAAACCTGTTCTGTTTTTTTTTTCTATCTTAAAAACATTGATGTGGCAAAGAACTGGATCTTGATGTTCAAACATTCATGTCGTCTCCGGTGATTAGTGAAATCCTTAGATCTGGGCTTACTATAGACTCCTCTCTTAGACGCAGGACCCATCTCGTTCAATCTTTCTCCGTTGTCTTTCTCTACTGGTTCTATGTCTTCTCATAAATCATCTCTCCTTTAGCCCTAATATATATATATTAATCCTATAACTATATATTATACACATATAAACCTCTATAATAATATTACAAAGATTTTACAAAACCCTAACTTGGGTCCTGCGTCTTTTTATTTGAACTAGTATTATTCCTGTGTGTTTTTGATATTTTAAAATATGAATAAAACTGATCAACTGGGATCTCCGACAAGCAACTCGACTATCTCAACGACCGGTTTACGAAACTCCGGTTCGGAGTCGGATCTCCGACAACGTGATCTGATCGACGAGCGGAAGCGAAAGAGGAAGCAGTCGAACAGAGAGTCAGCGAGGAGGTCGAGGATGAGGAAGCAGAAACATGTAGACGATCTAACGGCTCAGGTCGCTCATCTACGCAAAGAAAACGGCCACATCGTCGCCGGGATCTCCGTCACGACGGAGCACTACGTCGCCATCGAGGCGGAGAACTCCATTCTCAGAGCTCAGCTCCTGGAGCTCAACCACCGCCTGGAATCACTCAAAGAGATCGTCGAGCTCGTGGAGGCGTCTTCCTTTGAGATGGAGACTGGTCAGGGAGGAGGAGGAGGAGGACTGATGGATTTCGGCGGCGGCGGAGGTGGTGGATATTATGACGGAGTGATGAGTACTCTCAATCTAGGGTTTTATAACCAACCAATCATGGCGTCTGCTTCTACTGTTGGTGATGTTTTCAACTGTTGACATCATCTTGAGTGTGACGAATATGAATGACACCAAGGGTAAGCATGTAACTTTATTACTTATGATGTGATGTTGTGTTTTTATTTTCTAAGATAAAAAAACAATTAACGCTTAATCAGTGTTTAAAATTGTGATATCATGAAGATGGTGATGTGATTTTGCTGTAATTGTGTTTATATATATATATTAAAATGGAGAAATATTATTTTGTCTTTTTGTTATATATTTCTGTTTTTCCTTATTTGGGGAGCATTTGTTGCCTTTATTAGAAAGATGTTTTGGCTATTAGTGAAGAATGAAAACAATGTGAAAGCTCGTGGACGGTTTCATATAAGAAGGTGGTCCATTTCAAAATACTATATAGAAATGGAGTGTTGTCATTATTGTGCTCGAGACTATATTGTCCAAAAATATGATAAAATAGTGATGTGTTTTAGAACTTACAACAAAATGAATTATCATCATGGGTCACTCCAGTTTTCTCTTTTTCAAAGAATCTTACGTACGATGCACATGATCTCACTTACTCAATAATTTCATTATATTTATAAAATGTAAATCTCAATTCAATTAAATCAATTACCGACCAATTAATGTATCAATATACTTAAATTAACACTCATATATATATATATATATATACAAATTAAATATTGTACTATTATTAGCGCCAGCATCATAGAAATGATATTGATCATGTCACCATTTATCTAATATTGTCAGAACATATAGCCTAATGTTTAATAAAGATACATGGTCACACAAAACTATTTACTTCATAAATTTTTAAAGGGCAATGTGTTTACATATATTACCTTGGTCAACCAGATTCTATCTCTAAACCTCTCTAGCTATTCTAGGAATTAATATCCCATATAGAAATATATTAAAATGACTTTTTAGTACGTCACGGATATAATTCGTATGGTGTTTGATTACAATGCTGATGTTTGATGAGATAAATTGAGAAATAAATCGCCCTCAATGATCGTGAGTAACCACACAATAGTTTATATTAACTTCTACAGATCTACGAAGGGGTAAGTGGTCACTTGTGAAATGATTAAACAAAAAAGTTTATTTTCCAATATTGAAAACTCATATATGTTCAATGAATCTATATATCATGCTGATTGGTGATCTTGTCCTTATTTGCTTATTGCAGATTATTAATTATATACTCCGTGAAAAGGAATAAAAAATTGAGGCAAGTAGATGTTCGTGTCTCTGACTTATATGAGTTGATTAGAATCGATTCTATAGATAAAACTATAAAGGTTGATTAGAATCGATTCTATAGATAGCTGCACCGTTCGCTTCTTCATTTTTTTGGCATAAAATTCATTTGTTCACTACTGTATATATTCCCCTTAACACTAGCTATTGAATCACATGCGCGGTTTGTACAATAAAAAACAAAAGAAAGTTATCAGTATGTTTTTTTTTTACTGAAGTTATCAGGATGTTTAAGCAGAAAATGAAAGAAAGTTATCAGTATATATGAAAGACAAATTTTAAGTGAGACCTTTCAGGATTTTCAGCTAAAACCTATATAAACTATAACAATATAGGTTTAAAGATGAGAATGATAAATACATGTTTGGTATTATGTGTTTTTGTAACCGAGGTTAAGCAAATGAGAAATACTTAGAGTATGATTATCTCTAGCACACCATTTGGGGATGTTTTTTTTTTAGAGAAAAAGATAAATCAATCGCGTGCCGTCACGTGTCAGTGAGATCCGTGAACAGTATAAGCACCACGGCAAAGTGGATGCTTAATGGGATAATTTAAAAATTGATTTTTGAGGGTACTAGTGGACCCCACCCTTTAAGCAACCCACTAAACACCCTATTGAGAGTGCTCTTATTCGAATAATTTTAACCCAATTTTTCCTCTTATCACCAAATTATTGACAAGTTTTGGGGTTAATAGGGATTTCAGTATTTGGTTTACCTCGGTTACAAAAAAACACACATAATGCACGAACATGTTGCATATGAAAAGACAAATTTAAGTTTAGATAGGCTAAACTGCCAAAACATCATGGGAATAACCGCTACCATTTACTCTGCAAAGGTTGTCGACCAGATAAGAGTTCTGGTCGAGGCTTGTTTGTAATGGACCCTCTGCTATTAAGGCCCTACCGTAAGTAACAGAAGTTGTACAGAAGACCCATTCCTTAAATATTATAGTATACTTGATAATTAATAAAAAATAAAAAATAAAAAAAATTGTAAAAAGGTCACAAAACAGCATGTACGTGTTCATAGCCGTGGCTGTCTACAAATTGAACAATTCATACGAGTTTTTTAAACAACTGGAATCACAAAAAAAAAAAACATGGTGTGTGCAATCGGTCTATCCTAGTTGCTGACAAATTTTAGCATTTCATACATTATAATGATATTTAATTCCCATTTACTTATTGTCTAACTTATGAGAGTGGGTGAACAAATAAGTTTATCACTTTAAATGAGAGCAAATAATAATTACTTTAATAACTCCCATTATAAACTTCTTTATTTATTTTGATTAATTTTTGGTCATCTGAAAATATATATTAAAGAGATTAGAATCAAACAGACAATAACCAAGGTATAAAATCAATGCAATTAGCAGGCCACACATATACCACCATGGTCTTTTGATAGCGAATACTTAGGTTCTGGTAGAATGAAGCTTAAGTTGTGGTGGCAGCAGCTTCTCCGTCCCCCCTTGTGTTGTTGATCAGCAGACTTGTGGAGCTTGCTCAAAGTTACTAACGAGAGCTTGTGGCCATGTTTACCAACGCAGAGTGCTTAGAGGCCATGACTACAGATATTGAAAAGTACGATCCTGCTTCTCCCATATGCAACTATTGGTGAGAAACAGGTTGCAAACAAGGAAAGCCTTGAAGGCAGAGGCAGAAGCATTACAGAAGATGTACAAACCGTGTTGTGGATAGTTACAGAGAGAGTGAATGCAATGAGTTTATGTTACACAAGACAGAAGGAAAAGGTCTGAAGATGGAATCTAGTTGCAGTAGGAAAGGGTTTGGTCTAGACACATCAATCATAGAGGTAATCATCCATACACTTTTGAGAGATATAAAATGGTCTTATGAATACTGATAAAACACATTTCAAGGATCAGAGAAATGTAAGTTACTTAGGAAAAGCTTTGTAGGAAAAAAAACATGATATTGAGCTGCCTTTAAGTACTGTAATCTCCATTACATGCCGTTTCTTTGATCTAGATGATCTCCAAATTCACACTTAAAAATATTTGTTTATACCCACCATGAAGATTATACAAAAAAACAATACAATATTGGCTTACCAAAGTTACATTAAGGCTCAGTTTCATATACAAACCTAAAGACTAACCTTTATATGCCACCACCAAAGTGTATTTATATGATATATTCCCTATCTATAAGAATGCAATAAGCGCATCTTTCTTGCGCTTCAAGAATCATTACTTGAGCTTGTGGAAAGACAAGAAACGTTTCAGACAACAAAGTCGTGTAACTGATGGTGGGGATTAGAGAATCTGCCATCTTGCTGGTTTCCAAGACCAATGTAGCGGCTGTAATCATCCAAACCAAACCCTTGATGATAGTTCATCAAGCTGTCATAATCTCCACTAGTAGCACGGTCTGCATCAGATGTATATGTGACGTTGTTGTTGTTTCCATGATTCTTTTGTTGCGGAGAAGAAGAGTCTTCATGTTTGAGCTGAGATGTTTCCTGCATTTCTTGTTGTTGTTGTTGGAGTTAGAGAGTAACTCTGATGAATCTCCAAACTCTTCTTTATACATCTCCTCAATCATCGGTTTCCATAGCCTAACTCTCGCGTTAATAAACCAGTTTGCAACCTAAAACATTGTCAAGAACCTAAGAACCATTAAAAATCTAAAGCAAGACCAAAGTTGAGGACAACAAAACAGAAGTGAGATCTCTCTCTTACCTGATTTTTCGATAGTCCTGTCTGCTTAGCAAGCATGATCTTCTCTGACTCCTTAGGATATCTACAAAAAGCTTGAAACGGTTATAAAACTAAGCAAAGAAAGTGGTCACTTAATCAAAACACTTACGGATGAAGGAAATGCTCGAAGAGCCAAGCACGGAGTATAGAGACAGAGCTTTCAGGTAAGCCTCTTTGTGGTCTCCAAGATGGTCTAACCATACCAAGCTGTTGATGCAAAGCTCTCTGTTGTCTCAACCTCTCATCTAAATACCTAAGACGTGGTATCCTCTCTCCTTGCTCTTCACAAGACTCCTTGTTCTCCCCAAGCTTCCCTCTGATCACCTGAACCTGCTCTTTAATCGCATCCCTTCAAGCAGCGGAAATGGCGAGAGATTCTGTTCAGAGCCACTGATGTGTAAGGCTTAGCTGCTCCAAGACCAGCTACCATCTCGAAAGACGAAGCTAAATCTTCCATTTGATGGTAGTATTGGTTGTACCTTTTGTCTACCTCAATGACCATTGTTAAGAGCTTGTTCTTCTTGCTCTCAAGTTCTTGACGTTCTGAAGAAGACAACTCGTGAAGTTTCTCGTTCTCTGTGTTGGTATCGCTAGACCCATTAGTAAAGTCTCGACCTTTATCGTTGTCTTGGTTTTCTTGTTACTGTCTTTCCTGACACTAACAACTTCATCTAGCAGCTGTTGTGTTGGTTTAAGGTAACGAGATCTTAGAACGCTACTCACAAACCCTGTTGTCTCGTAACGGTAGTTGTTGTAGAGACCAACTCCATTGCTGTAACCAGAGGAAGGAACATGATGATGACTTAAGCTCTCATTAGACAAAGAAGGATTGTAACTCAATGTGTTCGAGAGGTTCTGGTAATGGTATTGGATCTGGTTACCGAGGCTTAAGGATAGTCCTCCACCGTGAAAGCTTAGATCGTCGCTTGAAAACCGTTACGCTTCCGTTGAGACCTGCGCTTGTTGGTGGGATAAAAAGCATCTCGTTTTGAGCACCACCACCGGAGATTATCTCGGCGGAGGAAGACGAAGCTTGTTCTTGTTGTTCGTTGAGGTAGATTGGTTCTTGGTACAGAGATTGCATGCCGACACTAGTTTGGTAATAAACCGCCATGGGGTTTCTTGAAAATGTTATTACAGTGAGTTTCTCATCTGATTTTTTGTCTGAAAAGGAGACTTCCTGTAATAGAAAGAGAGAGACGTGTAAGATTAAATTGATAACAAAAGAAACAGTCTTGCAAGGAAGTTAAAACATCGTAGTCTCACACGCCCGTAACTACGGAACCCTAATCTTTATACGCAAGAAGCTTTCCACTTTCACAGAGGGAGAAGAGATGATCATTAATTTCCGAAAAGGAAAAGCTTTTTCAAGAAAGAAACTGAGTACAGATCAATCATAGTTTTCAATCAAGAAGCCAAGAAGAATTGATTATTATTATTAGTAAAGTAAAATCACAACGTTAGAGAGAGAGTTTAAAGCCATACAGAAGAGAGATTGTGGATATGGATGTGGCCGTTGAATCAGGAAACAACACAAAGAAAGAAAATAAGAGAAGAACTTTGAACAGTTGAAGACAAAAAGAGAATAAGAAGAAGACACCCAATCCAAGAGACGATTAATAATTGCTATTATAAATAAACAAAATTCTTTTTTTTTGTGTGTGTGTGTGTGTGTCACTCACAAAGAAGAGAACCAAACCCATCTTTGGAACCTTGAGAACAAAGACCACATCTTAAAATTAATAAAAAAAAATAATCTTTGAATAAATATCAACGGATATGATAATAATATGTGGATAAATTTTTTGAAAATCTCTACCAGTATTGAATTTAATTCAAACCTAAGCTTCTATATCAAATGTATTAGTATTATATTTTGCTTTTTTCTGTGCCAACCATTCAGAGAATTATAGCACGCCTGAGCAGAAAATTCACTGTATTTATTTTTCTGTTTGGGTTGATATACATAATAGAGAATATTTTTACAAATACGACTTTATATGCATTTATATTTCAAACTATCCATAACAAAGAAATATTATTGAACCGGAACTAATACTTTGTCATTGACTTGACTTGGTGCTAATATCCCAATAATTAGAATAAACGAAAACATTTAAAAAAACGAAGAAAAGAGTTGAAATTCATATTATATATATGTGTATATATTATTTTTTTTGTTTATAAGTCTAATAGCTTGGATAAAAATTGAAGCAACCGTTTGAATTGTTTTACTATTAAATTTGTCCACCAAAGCTTAATTGATTAGTTGACTAAAAGCATCTCAAATTGGTTGTGGTTGTGCTGATTGAATCATAGGTTAGTGTGAACCAACAACATATGTTTTTATTTCCTATATAATTGCAAATCCTTGTTTATAAGCGAACATGAAACTTGTGTTAAGCGACATGATACATCGTAACTAAACTGTGATACAAAGTTGTTAAAGGTATAATAATGAAAAAAAAACTTTGTAAAATTTATAAGTAAAAGCAGATAACCATTTTGAGACGTATCACGTTGTTTATTAGTTATACGTGTTCTGTTCAAATAATACATCGGCCACATATTTCTTATTAGGTGACGTGCAAAGGTGGGAACTTAATTAACTCATTTTTTCAGTATTTTCTGCTTTTGCATGTTAATAAAACGGAAAAATTTCAACAAATCATATATATACATTATGTTCCTAATACATTGATGTTATATTCCAGAATTTTTTTTATGTGTGTTACTTGCTTTCTAATAGTTAATGATGGTACATATTATTAGTTTTTTTTATTAATCAGGAGGTGATCCAGCAGTCATGACCAACCGACTATTCTCCCTAAGCTCGGAATCAGCCGGCGTCTGTACTCTCTAGGGGGCCTAAGTCATTCTATGGCCAGCGCAAATCAAATCCGAATCCGTATTGGGGTCGGAACTCCTCAAAACCACTAAGTCAACTTGCGCTGGTATATGTGGTTTAGAGAATATTATTAGTTTAGGGAATATTATTGAGCATATTTAAATTTCTGAAATATTAGCTCATCACTATGGAAAGCATATTAGGGAGAGAAAATAATATTTAATTTTAATATATATGAAAACCAGAATAATATTTTATTATAAGTAAAATACGTTGTTACCAAATGAATAAGATGTTAAACTACAAAACCATCCATGGAGCTAACATTGTTGTTTATTTTGTTTGAGGTAGCCTGAGAATTTGATTTGCAGGGAGTGTTCTTGTGAGGAAGAAGTGTGTCTGCTCAATTGCTTAATTAAGGGATTAAATGCCTTAACAACCAGTTGGTGAATTCCCCAATTCCTTCCTTGTAACGAAAAAAACAATAAAAAGACATTTCTTAAATCATCCAGTTTTATATAAGATGAGGACGAATAAGTATTCACAACAATAAAATGGAAAAGATTTGAGCTGTCTGATAGGCCGATTCCATGTCCCAAGGGATATATGTAGAGGTTGTGTAATAAATAATAAAAATGAAAAAATTAAATTGAAATGATACAAAATGAAATAAATAAGGTAGATGTGTCGGACGCTGAGGTTGGTGAAAGTGACCAAAAACAAAAGACTTTGGCCGCGAAATTGCCTTGTGTAGACGCTAGAGGAACTTAACGGCTTTAATTGGTGTCCATGCCAATGTTCTAAAAATTACTAGACAATAACTAGATGTTTAGTAGAAGACAAACGTTTAGGTGGATTTTTCGAAATTTAGATGGGGCTTAATCATTAATAAATTATTAATTTATTAATGATATTTTATATTTATATTAGATATTTTTTTTGGTTTAACTATACAATTATGTTGGTAAAGAATAAAATTATCTATACAAAAAAAGAAAGATATTAGATAAATTTATAGATTTTAACTAACATTATTTGATTTAAGAAACTAATTTAGATTTATTTAAACAAATTTAAATAGTTTATCACCAATTTAGAATCATTAAAACGAACATAAATTGTGTTTTAAGTAAAGCGTTTCAAACCAATGACCAATAAGGGTAAGCAAAATATCTGTAAAAAATTTGATTAATCCGTTATTCGTTTCGATTCGACCCAAAAAATCCAGAGATTTGTAACTTTACGAATCAAAGCAAATGCTAAAATTCAATATCCGTCAAAGACGGAGAAAATCACAAATACTCATATTTTAAAAACGGATATCCGATATGTAATATACATGTATATATATATATATAATTTTATATGTCTATATAAGTTTTTAATATTGTTATTCACTAAATTAATTTTTTGGTTGTTAAAATTTTAAAAGTATGTAGTTTTAAAAAAACTTATAATGAAATACTATTATTTTATATTAAATTTTTCTTTGTTAAAAATATAAATTTTTAAAAATGATTTATTATTATTATTATTTTTACAAGATTGATGGATCGAACCAGATATCCGGTAAAAAAATATTGATTTTTTTGAATATCCGTAATACCGGATATCCGAAAGGTTACGGATTAAATCGAATGAAAAAATTGATTTTACATACGGAGCGAAGCATATCATGAATATTTCTAAAACTCCGGATATCCGTTTCGTGTCCACCCCTAATGACCGATTTATCTCCTATGCGGACATCTAGACGCCGTCTAATGCCATTTTCAAAAACACTGGTCCATACTAATAATGTTTATTTCAGTTTTCCTTTTACAAAATTTTATTTTATTGATTGTGTTTGAATAAAATATTTATTTTATTTTTTTGTGTGTTCTTAAATAATTCTCCATTTTTCGTAGTTCAGAAGAGTTGACACAACCCTTTTGAGGAGAATCAATGTGAGCCCCTGAATTTTAGAACCAAAACAGAAGCATAGCCAGAGCTCTTAAACAAATCAAAATTTCAACTAAAATCTCATCAGTTCTCATGTTAAAATTTCGTTAGGAGAAGTCTGCTTCTTTAAAAATGTTAATTTTACATAATGTGAGTCTTGTCTTAAGGAATGCACAAGCCTTAGAAACCATAATTTTAAAAAAAAAACTCATCACTCAAAATTCATTAAAATACAAAAGCCAAGCAAGAAAAACATGACAATTTTCCTTCTCAAAAAGCTCATACGGCCATTATGGGGTGACTTGTGCCTATCTATTAAATCAAACGATTATCCAAAAACACTTTTTGCTATCTCAAACGTTCTTTATTACACTTTGGTTCCTCAAACAGAGTCTAATCTAGTTTAACATTTTTATTATTGAACGATAAACCCACAACATTGTATATGGTTTGTTCAAAGCTCTCTATATATAAATATTGATCTATCACTATTAGCAACACTTTGAGATGAAAGCACTGATTGGTTTTCTTTCTACGAAAGCGATCTC
>CAJHQQ010002704.1:0-59634 GCA_905132885.1 Moricandia moricandioides
ACACCAGGCTCTCGCTTGCGCCTAACTATCCTATGATCAGGGTTTTAGTTAGCTACTCTAGAACACAAGCAATAAAGGAAATTCTATATAGATCTTATAATCACCCTAGAAATTCTCTCCTAACTCTAGAACAATAAATATAATAAATCTTGATGCCTAAACAATGGCATAGAAACATATAAATAGGGTTTTAGGTCATCCATGGGTATTTTGATAATTTGTGATGGCCTATGGGATTAAGACGGCCATAAAACAAGCCGGGCCTGTTTTCTGGGATCACTGTCGATCAATGGTAAGGCTGCGCCAGTCGATCGACACTCATTCATCCCCTCGACAGCTTCCTCTCGCGAGGCAGACAGACTACTCTTCAGTAAATCGGGTATAACTTTAGATCTAACCGTCTGATGGACGTCACACCGGTGGCATTGGAATATAACGCAAAGCTATATATTCTATAAAAATATCATCTAAATCTAACCGTGGGAACGTCTCCATCCATAGCTAAACATCTGACGCATCTTCGCAGTTCTACATATCTAAAAGCTCCAGAATCACCAAAGTTCTCCAGAACGTACCTGAACCTGAAAATACTCTAAAACATACTCCAAAAACATATAATAGACTCTAAATAGGGTTAACATCATGGTAAAATAGTGGTAAATATCAGGCCCTATCATATATATATATGTGTGTGTGTGTGTGGACATGTTAAAAACTTCAACACATAAATCTTTTAGTTACCTTAAAAAATGGACGCATTGACATATCTTTGAAATTTAGTAGAATATATTTATGCACATTGTGAAAGTCTTCTAGACTCGACCACCAAAATTCTTTCAATTTTCTTCCTAAAAGGTCAATTTGGTAGAAGTTGTCTAGAACACCAACAACTGCATATGTTGGCGCAACACCACTAGTTTTCGAGGAAATCTTTTTCGTGTACGTACTTTTGGTTCAAAGTAGTACAATGTAAAATTGGATGTTTCTTTTGACAAACTCTCATCGAAAAATGAGTCTTTCACGTTTGCAAGATTTTTAGCTTTTTCTTTTAAATGTTTTATGAATCACTTATATGGATACACCCATCCAAACTGAACATGTTCATCAAGTAATCCTCGTGCGGAAGGTGGATTAAGAGATGTTCAATTACGTCAAAAAGGCCAGAGGAAATATATTTTCCAAGTTGTACAATATGATTGAAATGTTTTCTTGAAATTGTTGGATGACATCTTTCGTGAAAGTACATTTGCTAAGATCTTTGAAAAATATTCCAATAGCTTGTATTTGTAAAACAAACACACTACTAGTACTACGTTAAGATAAATAATTATTGATATTAATAAACAATGTATATTTAGGTATAAGTGTTTCATGGACATTTGTCGGATGCAACTACAAATATAAGTTGTTTTTGTATAAACACATTACAATCATGACTCTTTATACCTGAAAACTTTTGACATTGTTCAATACTTCTTGAATAAATTTGAAATGTAACCTTCACTTCATATGGAACCTACTTGAACAACACCGCATTTGCTTCTAATGACAATATGAAAATGGGAACTAAAATATTCCATTATTTTTGATATATAACTCATTTCTTAAACAAATAGTAGGTAGCTCCAAACTTTACTTTTTGATGTTTTTTTTCTTCTTTTGGACGTTCAATACTATTTGCATAATGTCATCAAAAAAAAATATTCTTTGTATGAATCACTTCGAGGTTATGTCGCAATAGTATGACAGTTTCGAAAATATACTCTTCTTGTGTTAATTTTGATGTTCCTTATAACCAATATATTCTCAAGAACATATTAATCTCCACTATGAAGTGTTTTTTGAGAATCATAGTAATAAATTTACTCTTTAATTTATTACCCACTTAAATATGCAGGAGGAGTGTCTCACACAATTACTTTGTACCTAAACAATATCTTGTTAATTCGGTACGGATGGTTAAGAGGAAAAATTGATGATGACAATCAAACCGATATGTCTTCCTACCATACTTCAGTTGAAATGCATTTGTCATTCTATGAAAATATGAAAAAGATAACATCTCATGTGTTATTTTTCTAGATAGAATATTGTACGCAAGAAAGTCACATATGGTCCATATAAGAACTGTTCGCATCGTAAAATTATTTTTCGCTGAACAATCATACGTACAAATCCCTATTAACCATAAGTCATTCAACTCTTGTGTCACTAGTTGTAAAACATATCAATTGACCGTTTTGGATGCTTCATATCAGGAGCTAATATGCTCAAAAATATAAATTCTCATTTCCATGCACGTCTCCGCTAGCAGCTTATTCGGTGTAATAATGACTTGCCACAACAAATATTATCTTCCAGAAATTCCAAATGAAATAAATCCATATGTGTATAGCCCAATATAAATATTTTAAATATTTCTAGCAAAATTTGGGTGTGTTGTATTGAAATATTTTCACGCTCTTGTATTTGATGGATTAATGACCTCTCCATCCGCCTGGACATGTTCAACATGCTATCTCATCGCTCCAGTGGTCTTTTCAGATTGATATAATCTTTTTAACATGTTTGTAACAAGCATATATCTCATCTTTTGGTACGGTAACCTATTTCGCCTACGTCCTTGCGGTTTGAACCGTGACATTTTGCAGAAGTGACATTCTAGTAACTTGTCATCGTATTTCCTCTATATCATGTAGTTTTCAAAACATATATGATCTCCTAAACCAAAAAAAGACTATAAAACCAATTTATGAATCTCATAAGAAGATTTAGAAGGCATGTTTTCTTCTAACAAAAACTTCTTGAACAATTAGTACATACATCCATGCAATTCTCACGTAAATTATGATCAATTTTAATGTTCATCATCCTAGATTTTAAAAAGAAAATTTAGAGAGTTCTTCTCTACAATTAGTGTATATTGACTAATTTGTAACATCTAACATTTTATAAATCATTTTTGCATCCAAGTTAGTGTTTTCAACATTACCAACTTCATCATCTGTTGTTGAAATAGTTTCTAAAAGAGTGCATCTGTAACGATGTCATGAACTGATCATGATCTATCATTTGCTTCTCCTAATGGTCATTATTTTCATTATTGAAATGAATTGGTTCTCACTATTACCAATTATATTCTAAAAATTACTATTAATACTACTAGCTTCATTCCCACCATAACCCTTCCATGTTGGAATCAAATACAATATTATGGTGTAAGTTCTCTATTTAGTAAATGCTTCCATACAATTTCAGTGAGAAAAAAAATTATATCTTGCACTTCCGGCAAGGATTACCGGTTTCATGGGTAATAAGTGTACTACCAGCTTGTTACACGAATATCTCAAGTCTGTTCAGTTATTCCTTTTTTCACCCTCACGTCATAATCTTTGTGTATATACATCTACCTTTACAAATCGTAAATATTGCCATCGTCGGACATTTTTTTCTACATTTTAATTTTTGATTTTTCTTTTCTTTTCTTGTTTGTTTGTTCTTTCTTAAGAGAAATGACACACACACGCACACCCCCCCCCCCCCCCCCCCCCCCACACACACACACACACATATATATATATATAAGAAATTCACATTCTTATTAGGTAGAAAAATACCAACTGGTTAACAATGAAATTTGTATTACACGTTTTTCATCTATATACAACTAATTTACGATGAATTATGTTAGGTATAGAACAATACATATACGTTTCCACCTACAATGTTACTTTTATGCGTTCATTCATCGTTAGTGAATTGTAAAATATTTTGTTTTATACTATTATTTAATCCATAACGATTTTACAATGACTCTTCTCAGAATTTGTTAGTTCATCGTAAACCTAATATGTGTTTTATGATAAAATTATTCCTCGTAAACTTACATTGATTTTACGATGACTTTTTGATGTAAATTCCATTTCTATATGCATGTTTTCTTCTTTTTTTAGTGAAAGAGGTTGAACGGATCGAACATATATATCTACCAGAGGTCGACAATTCAACTGAGAATGATTTTAATCATTGTGCTAGAGGTATGTGGTTCGAGTGACCGATGTGATAAAAATAATATTATATAATGTTGTTTTGAGTCTCAAGGTATTATGAGATTTGGCTCCAAATTTTTTAGTATTAAAAAACATGTTTATAAACATAAAATTAATTAAAATGATTCAATTGCAGTATTTGACTGAATTTGGTTGTAAGTTGTAACTCTTTAGATAAGTAGCGATATTCTTACACATGCACTAATTTGAATTTTTCAAGAAACATTGTATATATAAAATTATATTTTTGCTCCATTCTTTTCTATGTAAACAAAACCAAACATATATGGAATAGTTTACTTGCATACACTTGGCATTCACTCTTTTGAGAGAATAAATAATGCGAGACTATTCAAAGGACTGCTTTACATATATATGAAAGTTGGATTGGATTGAATGGATCAGGATCTAATATAATATAAGTTAGATAAACTTCCAATCTAAAACTAATAAGTGATAACTAGATTGGTTCATCTATTATATATATAAGATATGATTTCTTTTAACTACTGATGTGGAAGATTTTGTTTCTAATACGCCCTTCGAGATGATGGTTCTTTGAGCGTCAATCTCGAAATATTTGAAAGAGGATTGAAGATCAATTTTGGGCTGAAGCGATGTGGATCGTGTTGTATTGCATGAATCAAACTTTGATATTGTATGAAGGTATTGAATAGAACATGTCTTTCTGTTGATCATGGAGACGTCAATGGGTTTAACTGATAACCATCAAATAAACATTAAAAGTTGATAGGAAAAAACGCAGAAGAATAAACTTATAAGAATGATGAAGAATAATTATTCTTTATCAAATTTAATAAAGAACAAATTTGTTAGATATTTCTCTATAATAAAAAGAATGAAAAATTGTTCCTTAAAATGGTAAAAATTGTTAGGAATATCAAGTAATGCATTATTCCTTTTCATTTCTTATTCAACGGTTAAACCCAATATATACAAGAGTCTAGTAGGATTTTCCTACGATATTAATGAGCGACATCAATTTGAATCAATCTCGGGGTATCAAATATGTACAAGTAAAGTAAAAGTAATATTCCTTAACATACATATATGTTTACTATTTTTTTCTTTTGCTAAAATATATGTTTATTATTCCCCTATATATCATAGCTTTATATCAGTACAGGTCAAATCAATGTTTATATGTCTGATTATGTTTATATTCATTTTACCTAATACATGACATGTCTCTTTTTCCTTAATCTTTAGAATTAGGGATGAGATTCTGATTTGCCAAAATTGGAATATTAGATTTTGTTCAAACTTTGCAGTTGATGTTGCACGAGTTCTGATTCCGGACATATCCATCAATGTCATATTTAATCAGCGTCACTTGTTGATCAAAATCTTGTTTTATAATCATAAAGCTGCATTCTTTGATTTATATTATTGGTAGGTACCAACCTTTGGTACTATTTGTGGTGAGTCTATAAACATAGATCATTACGTCCCAAACCAAATGTAACACCTTTGATTGAACTCAACGTCGGTAGCCCTCAAATAACGCTAATAATTGGTTGGATAATTCTTTCAAATATACTTCAAAAAAAATTGTCACAAAAAATTCCTAAAAAAAAAATTCCTAAAAATGAAATTCAGCATCGCTTAAATACTCAGGACTGGAAATTTGCGTGCAGATTCTTTCGCTAAGGAGGTGAAAAGTAGTGGTATTTTTTCCTCTCATATAGTTCAAATGTAGCTAGACAAAACATCTTTTCGGAACACTTCAGACACACCTACCACTTGATCTTAGAAGATAGAAATCGACAAAAAATTGCTTAAAATATTTTATTAAGAGGCAAAAGACTCTTAAGCCACATAAATGTAAATATAAATAAATAATAAAATAATAAAAATTAAAAAATTATAGTTTTGAATTAAATTTTTACAAATTTTATTTTTTATATAAAATTATTATTAATTATTTTTGGGAAAATCTCTCAGATAGATATTTTTAAAGTTTTTTTTCACAAAAATAGACTTTAAAAAAAATGATCAAAATAGAATTTTTCTTTTGAAAATTTAAATATTTCTTTTAACTTTTTTTTTTTAAAAATCACCTCTAAAGCTTCACCCCATAACTATAAATTCTAAATCTAGATTATTTAACTCAAGTGGTATAAATGTATATTTACACTCTTTAATAAAATCTATTTTGGTCATTTTTCTCCTTGAAATCTATTTTGGTGAAAATTCTTTTAAATCTATCTTAGGGTATTCATCAAAAATATTTCCGAACTTTTTTTATTTGTTATCAAGTTTTCTTTTTGAAATTAGAAAATATTTTTGAAACTACTTAAATTTTACTTTTTAAAATTTAAAATTTATATTTTATTTTTTAAAATTTTAAACTTCATTCCTAAACTCCACCCTTTAACTCTAAACTCTAATTATAGAGTAGTTAACTTCAAGGTGTAAGTGTATATCTACCTATTCAAATAAATATTTTGATCATTTTGATTCTTACATGATATATTTATAACAATTTTTTTTTAAAACTAACATATGTTACTTCTCTAATTGGTTGATCCAACAAAATTAGTTTCAGAAAACAAATAAAAACTATATTTTTCTAATTCCTGCTATTTATGAGGAATCCACATTTTCGGTTTAAATAATTTTTCAACTTGATGCACGTGTAAGTAGGAGTCGTAGTAATTTTAATTTTGAGATGATTTTGGAAATTAAATATAAAAATTGAGATTCGGACTTTTAGTTTGATGTATCTCTTTACGACCTTAAGAACTAAACTATCATGTCTTGTTTTCGAGTGGCGAATTTTCCTAAACGTAGCAATTGTCAGCCTTTCAGAATTCGGAGAGGTAAGTACTATGATATGTGCTCGGTTCTGAAATAGGTTTGCTATATAAGGATGTAGATGCTTAATTTATAAGGAGGTAGATCATAGATGGCTAGATGCCAACGCATAAGTTTATCTACGTTACTTGCACACAGAATAATAGAAACCTCTGATAAAAAAGATAAAGAAAATAATAATAGAAACCTTTTTTGGATGATGTCATGTATATCGGCGAACTTAAATCGATTGTTATGATTTTGGGACTAATCTTCCGATAATTGACCATCTTCGCTCTTCCCTCTAGTAATTATGTTGTATTTTATCAGTATCCGTTTTCGACATAGCCGTGAAATGTTGATCTAGTCTCAGAATTACATATAAGTTTTCAAATTTGTAAAAATAAATGTTTATTAAATTTTTCACTAAATAGCCTACATCCCACAAGATCTTAAGATCGGCTATGTATTTTACTTATGTATTGTTTATTGTATCATTGGTTATTTGACACAGAATGTTAAATATAAATTTATTGATTATATTAGTAAATTCTTTTTTTTTTGCTTCACAGGTTTGGCTTGCCAACTTAGGGTCTTATAGATTTTATCAAGATTCACGAAATCACTAGACAGTAACTAGACTTTTGTAGAGGACTAACGACTAGAGAGATTATTGTAGGATTATACGAAATTATGACATTACCAAATTATTGATTTATCATATAAATACTAAAACATTTTAGTATTTGAGTTTAGTTATAGAATTTATTTTGATGAATTATCAAAATTAATTAGATATACAAAACAAAATAAATTAGATAGTTTTGTAGATTTTACTAACACTATTGCTTAATTTAACAAATTTATGATAATTTTAAATTAATTTAAACTAATTCTAATAGTTTAAAACAGTTTAAACTTATTTTATTCATATAAATCAATCCTTAAAAATTATTCTAAGAATTGACTAGACAAATTTTTAGAATAGTGGGTTCTTATAGCTAAGGTTGACGACAAAAAAAAGTTGTTGTGTATCTTTTAAATGCTCTATACTTACAAATTCTTAACAACATTTTTTAAGGGGGGGGGGGAAGCTTATGAATTTTAAGAGTCGATAGATTTTAAAAGTTATGTAGATTTTGAAACTATATATACATTAACTTATAAATTTGATCATAAGTTTTTTAGATTGGCATAAAGTTTCATGAATTTGTATTACCTTTTTCTATCATTCTTTTTGTAAAGTAATAAATATATAATTTATATTATTCTAAATTATATAACATGATTATTTATTTTCTTCCTACACATATTATTTTTTAAAAAAAAGAAAATAATAATCATACATACAAAATTATACTAATATGATAATAGGAATATTATATTAACAAATTTAATATAATATTATGTTTTTAGTCATTCATATTTATTTTATTTTAATAATTAATGATAAAAATATAAATATAATTATATATTCAAAAAATGAAATGATATAAAATTTAATGTATGAATAATATAAGTATATAAAATGTAATTATATATTCAAAAAATGTAAGACTCAATTTGGATATATAATTTAGATTGGAAGTTCATTAGATATTTAGTAAGAATAATTTTTTATTTTCTAGTTTTTTTATCACATTGATTTTGAAAATTTCATGGATATATATCATATTTTGAAAGTTTAGTCTTATGAGTAAAAATGAATATAATTCATGTCCTAATAACACTAGATTTAGTTAGAATTAGAGAATCAATAAAAACTAAATCTTTTGAATAATACGAGATTTAAATGAATTTTTAAATTTTTAAACCAATAACAATGGATTCTATCAAAAATTTTGAAATTCATGAACCAACAATAACAAGGAAGTCAAAATTTTTAAAGTCCATGATAATTCACTTGCCAATAATTTTTCCCCCTAACCAATAACACTGGACACTAGATTTAATTAGAATTAGAAAATCAATAAAAAGTAAACTTTTTGAATATTAAGAGATTTAAATGAATTTTTTTAAATTCTTAAACCAATAACAATAGATTCTATCAAGGTTTTTTGAAAATCATGAACCAATAATAAAAGAGTTTCAGAATTTTCAAAGTCCATGAGAATTCACTTCATAATAACCTCCCTCGTTCAAATTTATCTTTTATTATTTTTTGGACAATTAGTATCAAATTGATTACGACTAATAAAAAGTCTAAACATGACTTGGAATTTGCAACTTGGTCGATGTGGATGTTATTAAAGTGTCTTTTGAGATATACCTTTAAGTCATGATATAAAGTTAATCTTGGTCAAACGATGCCAGTTTTCAATAAATTCTCTTTAGGCTTAATTCAATTATTTCGACAAGAAAATAACCTTTTCATGCAATGACCAATAGTTTTAAGAAACAAAGCCATCTTAATTATTAGAAACGTCTTCGGCCACCCTAAATTCAAAATCCCAAGTTTTACAATATCGCAAATACAATCGGATTTAAAGAAACTTATAAACACAATTTCTGGACAAACATCCAAAATTTGGATTTTATGTATTTATGCCGTATTACATGTTATATTATAATTCTACATGTAGTTTGTTTTAAATTTTATTATGTATTGTAGAAAAGATATATAATAGGTAGCAGACCATGACATGTAATATAGCAGTTCGTGTCAGTATTATCATTTCGAATCCATATATGTATCCTATTGTTGACAAAAAAAAAATTAATATTCAGTAATAACTAAAGAAGTGCTATTATATATAGATATATATTGTCAAAATGTATATTCTTAAACCGCAAGTGTGTGGTCGAGTGGTACATGACCTTTTAAAATCTTTAAAAAATCTGAGTTCGAATTTGCTGCAATTTAGATTAGTTTAACTTGTGACTATGCGGATATGGACTAATGCTTTCGGCACATTAAAATATACGGAGAGAGAATCCGTCCGTAACCTACATTTCCCCTTGGAGATTAATTTGGCTTTCGGTTTAGGATACCCATAGGTTAAACAGAAAAAAAAATAATGAAAAAGAGGTATATCCTTATGCTCATCTTGCATCATTTGTTTTCATTAGTTATATAACCAACCATAACGGAGATTTGGAGTCTTATAATACTATTTGGAGTGTCACTTTTTTTCTATTCACGCATAAACCTTGGTATTTTTGGGATATATTGTTATAATTATTGCAATAAACAAAAATGCTTGAAAGTAGGTGAAAAGCATTACGCTAAAGAAATTAGTGGTCTAACAAAATGCGTTGAACAAAAAGCAACTGACATGGTGAAAGAAAAAAAAGGGCATCGTTCCCTCGTTGGATCTGTGGCATCCAGGAGCAGTTCAAGAATAATTTCTGTAAATGTTCTTGTTTTTTGTTTTAATAGAATGGTAGAATACTATACCGATTTTGCAATGTGTTTACAGTGCCGCAATTAAATTTACTCTCTTATGACGACTAAATGCGTTTTAAGCCAGTTTTACTGCACTTTAGTTTAGCCATTCACTCTTGTATTTGAATGCGGCATGCAGATGCTATATATGGATATATATTTTTTTTTGAATGAAAATATGGATATTATTCGGCTATACATTTTTTCACAAAAAAATAATCAATCGAACTCATGACATCTTGGTACAAATAACATCACATTCCATTAGCCCACAGTGATTCATATTTCTGTAATACATCTAAAAGTTATATTACAAAAATTTGTTGTAAAAAATATATATGTGTGTGTGTGTGTGTGTGTGTGATAAGAAACATTTTCTATAATCTAAGTTACATTCACAATTAATTTAACTGATTATATAATATTAGTACATTAAAAATTGTTCAAACTATAATTGATAATAAGATGAATTAACTTGAGGCAACCTGAAAGGAAAGTGCATGCATGAAATGTACTCTTTTTGAAGTTATAAAAAATCAAAGATATTGATGAAACTAAACGCTTTAAGAACGAAAGTTTATTAAGAGACAGAAATATCTGAAATTTCAAGAAAAAAAAATCATATTTTAGAACGCGAGGATAAACTTGTGAAGGAAAGAAAATTGTCAGAACTAAGATTTGTCTTCGTTGTTATAGGCGGACCACATTGGCACATTCTCATTGAATTTATAGGTTTCAGCTTGTGGAGGCAAAGAGAATGATACGTGGTAATTAAGTTTTATTACATATGTAAACCAAAAACTCAAATAAATTTACCTTGTTTTTTTTTTAACATTTTACCAAAAAAAAACTTTACCTTGTTTTATCTTTTTGCCAAAGTAGACTCTAGTTATTTTCAAAATCTTTTGTAATCTTTTACAAACCACTCTCATATTTATATGATATTCACATTTTGGCAAAAAAAAGGTGATCGGTCACCATCTAACATCATTCATTTTCAGATTTCTTTTTGGTAGAAGATAATAATTACTAAAGCACGGGGTGTCAAAATTGGCTTGCATAAATTTCTTTTGACACCATTGGTATTTATGGAGTATATTTATACCGTGCATACATTACATTGTGAATAGACTGGATAGACTTTATTGACAAATGTATTTTGTTGCCTTTATTTTGCAGAAATGAGTTATAAATACCCTCAAACTAAATACCACATCATGCATATATAAGTATAAAGCGAAGCATGGTTTAAGTGAGTCTCATATTTTAGTCGCGTTTATCTAATTTGTTTAGGAAAACATCATCGTATAAAGTAAGCTTCGGCTTTGGTTCATATATTGCATGGCCAGTTATTGATCTTTAATGGCGTTTACGTTGGTCTTCTATGCGACGTTAACCATTTAATGATAAAGAGATATATAGTTTTCTCTATTTTTTTTTGGAATAAACAGAAAAAACTTTGTTACATCAAGTGCTTCTGTTTTTGATTTTCTATAAAAATCAAAGAAATGTTATGAATATTCAAAAAAATCTTCTCACTTCGTTACTATCCACGCGTTCCAAATCAAGTAGCAAGTGCCTCATCAAGGTATTTTTGGCCCTGTCCTTGCATTGATAATAATCTGATACGGATGTTTTTATCCACAAACTTGATCAGATTGCTCTCGTGTTGCGGTTTCTCCCGGTTTCTCCCATGACGACTGGAGTTTCGTTCTCTCCATATGCTGTAAAGAGTTGCTTGGAAAGCATATCTTATAAGAAATGCCTTTGTAGATTTATTGCTTGCCTTTGAGACAACTTCTACAATCTCACTCCATATTGTTGTAAACTCATCTTTGAATTCCTCCCATCATAGCTTTCCAGATTTTTTCTGAGTAAGGGCAACTAAAGAAAAGATGTTGACAGGTTTCCTTGATCTCTTGACACAATATACAACTTGTGTTAACGCGTGTTCTCCAGAATTGCATTTGGTCTCCTGTAAGAAGTCTATTTCTTAAAGCAACCCATAGTAGAAAAGAGTACTTAGGTGTTGCTTGTTGAAACCAAAGTGCTGCACTCCACGGACTCGGTTCACTAGTATCTCAAAGTAGAGCTCAAGTTTCTACTGTGGAGAACTTATTTAAAAATTTATCCTCTGCTTGTTTCCACAAAGGGATGTCTTCCTCCAAATTCACTATGCTTCTTATGAGATCTATCTCATCATCCACCTCATTCAATTGTCTTACTCTGTGTCTTCTTCTTCTTCGGTTTACAAGAATATCTGCAACCATAGCTGTATCATCAATTCTGAGATCTATTATACCTCTGTCACCCAGTTTATCCTTTAAGCTTCCAAACCGAGACCATGTATCATACCAAAAATAAGTACTCTTTCCATTCCTAATCTCCATTTTATGAAATTGTTTAGCGATGTCTCTGATCTTTAGAATTTTCCTCCACACCCAAGAACTTGTACTTGTACTCCCCCCTTACAGACCAGATAAAGCCCTTTCTGATTAGGTATGAGTGTATCCATTTTACCCATAGTGACTTCGGGTTTGAAAACCAACCTCCATATTAACTTTAAACTGTGAACCAAGTTGATTTCTTTCAATTACCGCATACCCAATCCACCTTCCTTCTTTGGTAAACACACATCTTTCCAGAAAACCTTTGCCTTGGTAGTTTTCATCTCTGGTCCTGACCAAAGAATAGCAGAACAAAGACTTTCTATCTCCTTCAAGCAACTGCTAGGAAGTCTGAATGCAGATAGCCAGAAATTTGCCATACTGGTAATAACTGAATTTATTAGTTTCATCCGACTTGCATAAGACAAAAAGAGATCTGTCCATGACCTCAGTCTTCTTCTAACTTTCTCAATCAGGGGCATGTAGTCACTCATCGTCATTTTTTGTAAGGAGAGGGAATCCCAAATATCGAACTGGCAGCTGACCAGAAGCAAATGGGAAACGAGTAAGAATGTCTTTTGTGTGATCCTCTGAAGTACCCGCAATGTAGAGAGTTGGTTTTTCAAGTCTTATTTTTAGACCAGACATGCCTGCGAACTCATCAAAAACCGCAAGAATCCCTTCAATAGATCTCTTAGTTCCATCTGTAAATACCAAAGATCATTTGCAAAGCATAGATGCGTCAACAAGATTTTTTGACATTTAAGATGGTAACCTATGTCCCTTCTTTCAACTGCTTTGTCCATCATTCGCGATAAAACGTGCATGCCAATAACAAAGAGGTATGGAGAAAGAGCACAACCTTGTCTGAGTCCTCTTTTCTTTGAAAAAATCCGGCCAACTCTCCATTTACCTGCACTGAGAACGAGGAAGTGCAGACACATAGCTCTATCCAGTGGGTAAATTTCTCAGGTATTCCCAATGCTCTCAACGTGTTTAGTAGGAATGACCAGTGAACTGAGTCAAAAGCCTTTGCGATGTCAATCTTCATAACACATATAGGTGTTATATCCTCTTTGTGATAATCCTTGACTATTTCTGTTGCTAGCAACATGTTTTCTACCAGCAGTCTATCTTTCACAAAAGCAGACTAATTATAGGAAATACATTGGGGAAGAGTAACTTTAAGTCTATTTGCAATAATCTTGGAGATCACCTTGTATAGAAAATTGCATCATGAGAAAGGTCTATAATCTTTCATCTCCATTGCACTATCTTTCTTTGGTATGAGTCCAAGAATGGTAGTATTCAGCCCCTTTGGTAAGAAACCCTTACTGAAAAAAGATTTCACAGCTATTATGAAATCCTTCCAATCACCCGCCAAGAAGCCTTGAAGAACTCTGTGGTGAAACCATCTGGTCATGGAGCTTTTTTACTTGGCATGTTAAACAATACATCTCTGATTTCCTCAGCCGTCACCTACTTAACAAGCATATTACTTTCCTCATTAGAGCAACAAAATTGTAATATTTGTTGAAGCTCCTCCACTGTTCTATTATGTATCAGATGGCTCATATGATAGAAATTCATTAAAAAATCTTTTTGCTTCAGTCTTTATTTCCTCTTGAGACGTAACCACAGATCCTAAGAGCATTTTCTTTCTCTGATTGTATTTCTTGCCTTTCTTATACTTGCAGCATTATGAAAAGCTTTGTTATTACGGTCTCCTACTTGTAGCTAGTGAAACTTAGATCGTTGTTTCAATACCTTCTCCTCTATATCTGAAACCTTTTGCCATCTCTGATTTGCTTTTACCTCCTCACTTATATTCTCATGAGTTGGCATATGAAGTGTTCTCTCCTGCTTGTCACAAAGATCTTCATATGCTTCTTTTACCTTTTTTGATAGCTCCCTCAATTTTTTTACTCAAGTTTCTTATCAAAGGTTTTAGAGCTTTGAGATGCATAGGAAACCAAAATAGAGCTGAGGTGGATTCAAAGAGCGGTTGAGTACCCTTCCAATAGTCTTCAACCTTTTGCATAAATTCTGGCATCTCCGCACTGCATTTGTAAATTTAAACGGCATGCGTTTACCTTCAGCTTCAGCTACCAAATGAAATATGCATCTAAGATGATCAGAACATCCACCCGCTTCAAAGATACTATACGCTTGAACTCGTTGATGTAACCAAACTTCATTAAAAAAACCTGATCCAATTTCTTGCAGATGATGCCTTCATCATGCTTGTTACACCAGGTGAATTTTGATCCCTGATATCCCATGTCTATGAGACTACAATGCTGAACAACATTTTCAAATTCACGCATTCCTGTTGTAGTGAGTCATGTATCTTGATAATTTGAGTGCTCCTCTCCTTTAAAAATGTCATTGAAATCTCCCATGAGAATCCATTGTTTATTCGTGAACACTGGCGAATTTTGATGGAGAATAATATCTCCCCATAATTATTTCCTCTTGTTTTTTCTGCATAGATGAAAGAACAAATAAACTCCTCTGAGTCTCCTTCCATGAGAACAAAAACTGTGATGATTTGATTTGATTTAAAAACCGGTGTTATTCTTACTTGAGGACACCAAAGTACCCAAATTCTTCCCTTCCTGATGAACTAGTAGTTATTTAGAAAAGACCAGCTACTAAAGACCGAGGATACAATTTGTGTGGATTTGCTTTCCTTAACTATCGTTTCTAGCAAACATCCAAACTGCATATTTTTATTTGTTACCCAATTACGGCAACTGTGTGCTTCAATACCTTATTGAACCCTCTCATGTTCTAGAAGAAACCCGTCATTGAGAAAAATTTTGAGAGTTGCATCTACTCTGGTTACCCTGAGCATACTTTCCATTGTTCCCTGAGCTTCCAGGAACAACCTTGTGATTTGTTTTTGAGTTTCTGGGTAGAAAAGGTCGTAGAACAGTTTCCTTCCTTCCACCATGTTCATCTCTTAGCTGTTTCGCATTTGGCTTCGTTTCACATTGCTTTATTTCATTCCCCATACCTTGTCCAGTTCCCTTATTCATTGTAATATCCTTTTCAGGATTTACTTCAGCTCTACTCTCTTCATTTACACTTGTTTCTTCTATCACCAAATATTCATTCTCATAAACATCATTTAAAGCTGAGAAACGCGAGGGAGTCATTATTCTCACCTGTCCATATTTCAAATCTTTCGGCTTTTGACTTATGCTTGCTTTTCTAGGAGTGACATTTGCCCAATCTTCTATCACTTGTCCTTCCTCTATTTCCTCTTCATTATTTCCTTGGTGAGGGACACTTAGAGTAGTCTTCTCATCATGGACATTTCCACTATGTTCTACCTCTGGCACTTTTAAACTTTTCTCCTTATTTTTTTCTTCCACTTCCGAACCTTTTTCCGTCATCTCCTTTATATCCTTCTTGTCTTCATCTCTTTTATTCACACGTGACTTTTCAATATGACCCCATTTTCCATAGGTGACATCTCAATGGAAGCCTTGGATAATTGAATTCAATCACTGAGGACTTACCATTCTTTGTGAAGTATCTTTGGTAGTTCTTTCGATAGATCAACATTGACAAAGATTTTTTCAATCTTGAAGTTGGAACATGATGTTGTTTCAGGATGAAGGCGTACCGGAATGCCCACTGCACTTGTTATGAAACTTAGTCTTTCCTATGAGAACATGTTCATTGGGACATTTTTTAGATGAACCCAAAGCGGGATTAATTTCTCTTCTGGTTTCTCTTCTATTTCCTCTGAAATCCACTTTGTTACCACCAGAGGTACATTTCTGATGTTTCACATTCCTCTTCGAAGTATTCTAGCTCTCGTGTTTGGACTTGAAATCTAAAACTTCATTATTGTTGAATCCACCTCATAAACATCTATCAATTGAGTCTTGCCTTATGACCAAATCTTATTCACAATAGCATGAACACGAGCAATATGAGGGGATGATGATAAGAACTTACCAATCAAGAAATCCTCCCATAATGGATTCACATTCACCACCACCTCATCTGGAATCTCCACCACCTTTCCATCCTCTGAATCTGAAATTTGAAGATCATATTTCTTCAGAACCTTTTTTTCCTGAGCAACCTCAACCCATGATACGTTTTTTGTTGTAATCCCCTCCTTTGCTACACCTTGATCTGAACCAAGAGGAGCCAAATTATTCGAGTCCATTATCAAAGATTGATCTAAGCCCAGAGAAGCCAAATCCTTTACCGCAAGTTGATCTGAGTCCTGAGGAGCCAAATCCTTCATCTCATTTTGATCTGAACCCAGAAGAGCCAAATCCTTTTCTGTATATTGATCAGAACCATGATAAGCCTCCGGTGATTTACCTTCACTCATCAGAGATTGAGATAAATCCGACAGCCTCGCCGTAATCGTGACTTTGTCCAAGAAAACCCCAAAATCGCCTTTCGCCCTAATTTTCGCCTCTTATCAAAACGGTGCGGTTTTTTTTCTCTATTTCTTCATCATTCAGAGAGAGAAAACAAATCATTTTAGCTTGCATGTTCCGATTTTAATCGAAACTTTATTTGATATATCTTGATCTATATTTTGTTTTTGGCATCCAAATTATTCCGATGAAAATCTAATTTATTCAGTTTTATTTACTTTGCTTTTTCTTATTATTGTTTTTTGAATAATTTTTTTTGAATACGAAATACTTCTATTAAATTAAAGGTCAAATATGATTAAGTTATTACAACCGGAGATATATTCCACGATAAGACGATAAGCAAAATGAAAAGATTAAAAACATGACAATACATAACATATAGAGACGGTATATGGGAGAAACTTTACTTGAAATCCTAAAATTCAATATCCGAAAGAACAAAAAAAGAACCAACACAGAAAAACCAAATCGATGGAGTTTGAGATCGGTTGAAATCTACCTCTGATGATGATGCCTGATAAGAGGGTGTATGCAAGAGACGGACCTGTCGAGGTGAATATGCCGATGATGTGTTGCGGGTGTTGGGTAATTCCAAGCTTGTGGAAACTTAACATATTATTAGATGTTTAATATGTTAAGAGATAAACACAAAAAAGAAATCTTCAATAGGAAAAGGAAGTTTTCTATTAGATTAGGTTTGTGTTTTCCATATTCCACATGTTAAAGGGAATTGACTTTCACTATAAATATAGGTCTCATGGAGAGGTGTTCCATAAGAGATCTAAGAGAAACATTGTGAGCTTTAGTTTTGAGTAGTTTCTAAAGCAATAAGAAAAATTGTTCTTATTATTCTTTGTTCTAAGATATCCTTCAATTGGTATCAGAGCCTCAGGTTAGAGACTCGATCTTAGCTTAAGCTGAAGCTTCGATCCTGGTAGCTGTGAAGCAAGAAGTTCACGACACAAGATGGCTAACGTGAATAGGGCTCCATGCAAGAAGGACCTTGGATCCGCATCTATCCAATGTCTGATGTTTAACTCGACAAACTACACAGTTTGGTCGATGAGGATGAGGGTGTTACTCCGTGCTCATGATGTGTGGGACACGATAGACCCTGGTTTGGTTGATCAAAAGAAGTACGATGTTGCAATATCTCTTTTGTTTCAATCCCTTCCTGAAACTTTGATTCTCCAGGTGGGAGAACAAACCGCATCAAAAGACATCTGGAACGTCATCAAGTCATGACACCATGGAGATGATCGTGTAAGGGAGGTGAGATTCGAGACGTCGATGATGGAGTTCGATAGGTTGAAGATGGATGATAGCGATACCGTAAACGGATTTGCGGGGAAGATATCAGGTCTAACATCCAAGGAAGCCATTTTGAGAGAAGTCATAGAAGAACAAAACATGGTAAATAAAGAGATGGTCTTAGGAATGATGTGTGTAACACACGAAGAAAGCGTGTGTGACACATGTCTAGCAGTGAAGCAAACAAGACATTCATTCCCAACTAAAGCCATGTTTCGTGCGACAAAACCGTTGGAGTTGATCCATGAAGAGGATCAAAAGCGATACAATTTTCTCATATCGAAGAAACCTAATATCGAGCACTTTAGGATATTCGGTTGTGTAGCACATGCGAAGATATGTGTGACTCATCTAAAGAAGTTAGATGAGAGATCAAAGAGTGTGATCAATCTTGGAACTGAGCCGGGTTCCAAAGCTTATAGACTCTATGATCCAGTCGCAAGAGAGGCAATGGTGAGTAGAGATATGATATTCGACGAGAAGAAAGCTTGGGATTGGTCGTCTATAACAAACCAAGCAGATTGTGAACCAAATATGATTAAGCTTACACATGAGGATGATATATAAAAATGTAATGGTCAAGGTGATGATCATGAAGCTATAAATCAAGATGAGGAAGAAGAAGAAGATACTGATCACAATGCAAACCCTCCAGACGATCACAAGGCGAGACTTCAGACGTTAGTAAAAGGAATGTCGAGTGTAACACACGAAAAAAACGTGTGTGACACATGTCTAGCTGAGAATCATATTAAACATAAGGAGACGGTCATAGGAATGTCGTGTGTAACACACGGAGAAGGCGTGTGTAACACAATCTCGTATGGAAGAAAATCAAAGATTTATTTCCGACTAAGGCCATGGTTCGTACATCAAAGCTACTGGAATTATTTCATGGAGATTTGTGTGGACAAATCACACCACCAACGCCAGAAAATATCCTTGAGGCATTTTATTGGTTCAAAATATTTCACACTGATAGAGGAGGAGAGTCTACCTCAGCTGAGTCGAAGATGTCGAACTACTTATGGATCAAAGAGATTGTAGCCGAATTGGAGTCTATCAAAAGAAACAAGACATGGGAGCTTGTGGATAGACCGCATGGTATTGAACCTATAAGGTTAAAATGGATCTACAAGATTCAAGGAGCATACGAAATCAAGATAAAGGAGGAGACTTATGCTCAAGGAATCATGTATGACACAAAGATGGAAGTGTGTAACACAATCCACTTAGCAATTAAGTTGAGTTTAAATATCTCAAAGGTTGAAGACAAACCAGAGATAAATGCTACAGGATACAAAAGAAACATAGGATGTATGAGGTATCTGCTTCACATAAGACCTGACTTGTGTTACGCAGTGGGTGTACTGAGTAGATACATGCATAATCCGAGAGACTCTCATGGACAAGCCATCAAGCACATATTGCGATATGTGAAAGGAACAACAAACTTTTCGGTTTGTTCTTCAAGAGAGATGGGTCAAGGAGTGTCGTTGGTCATAGTGACATCAGTTACAACATTGATGTCGATGACACGCATTCTATTACGGTTCATCACTGATTAGTTGGACATCACAGAAGCAGAAAACGGTTGCATTGTCATCATGCGAAGCATAGTTCATGGCAGCAACAGAAGCATCGAAACAAGCTATATGGATCAATGAATTGTTGCGTGAGATACTAAGTGAAGAAGGCGAGAGAGTCAGACTTAGGATCAACAACAAATCAGCCATTGCTCTAACGAAGAATCCGATTTTCCATGGAAGAAGTAAGCACATACTTTCAAGATATCATTTCATTCGAGAGTGTGTGGAGAATGGGCAAATCGAAGTGGAGCATGTGCCGGCTGTTGAGCAGAAGGCCGACATCCTAACCAAACCATTAGCAAGGATTAAGTTCAAGCAAATGAGGAGCTTAATCGGAGTTCAAGAAATTTGTCTCCCTAATTCAAGTTGGAATTAAGGGGGTGATTGTTGGGTAATTCCAAGCTTGTGGAAACTTAACATATTATTAGATATTTAATATGTTAAGAGATAAACACAAAAAAGAAAATCTAGAATAGGAAAAGAAAGTTTTCTATTAGATTAGGTTTGTGTTTTCCATATTCCACATGTTAAAGAGAATTGTCTTTCACTATAAATATATGTCTCATGGAGAGGTGCCCCATAAGAGATCTAAGAGAAACATTGTGAGCTTTAGTTTTGAGTAGTTTCTAAAGCACTAAGAAAAATGGTTCTTATTATTCTTTGTTCTAAGAGATCCTTCAATTGGTATCAGAGCGGTTTGACGAAGATATGCAAGAAGACCAAAATACCCTTTGAATGAGAATTGGATCCTTCAAGTTGGAAGATGAGGTCTATGGCAGAAACCAGTCAGAAGATCATGGACCTCCGAAGTTGTGGGAGAAATATTCTCAAAGGAAACCCTAAGATTATCAGTACAATATGGTGCCAAGGTAATTCGCTGAAGGAAAAACACATGAGATGAGTGTGGTCCTTAGTTTGAAGGGGAAAATGTGAAACAAAGTCTCACATTGGAAGTTTAGACAAGAAGTATCTAATATATAAAGAGAAGTCTAACTCTAATTAGTACGTGACCTTTTGGGAGGGAATCCAAAAGTAAATTTATGCGGGCTTGCCTAATACGTCCAAAGTGAACAATATCGTAATAATCGGATAATAAAGAGTTGGACATGGGATTTAACAAACCCAACAGCGGGCTGGGATACTCGCCAAAGTAAAGGTCGATGGCTGAGGGCGCATCACGAGGTGGTGACGGTGAGGCACGGATCTCACAAAAGTGGTCAGAGAGCTCGGTGACGCTTAAAAAACGGATCACAACGATTTCACACTTTGCTGTGACCATAAGATCTACAAACGGGAGAGGTGATTGCAGCAAGTAGGTGAAGGGTCTCCAGTGGAGGTCGCTTTGTGGATCTATTTTGTTTCTTGATATGACTAGGAGGAAAGTGTTAAATTCCTTAGTGACATTTGAATCTCTATTATCCATCGATCATGCTTGATTTTCTCTCAGATGGGAGTAATTCTTTGCATTAGATTATGTTCAGTTCTTATTATAGATTGGAAGGCTTAATCTTATTAAGAATCAGTGTTTCAATATATATACAAAGACCATAGGATCATTAGGGATTATGTATTGACTAATCTATTCTTTCCATATATACATACTCTACACGCCCCCTCAAGATGGAGGGAGGTGTGTCACTCCAATCTTGCTTGTCAGCTGTAGGAATCGTGGTCGTGAGAGAGGTTTTGTGAGAGCATCTGCGAGCTGATCATGAGGCGATACGTGTGACACTCTTAAAGCACCAGAGTTCACATTATCTCTAATGAAGTGGTAGTCCAACACAAGGTGTTTCATCCTAGAGTGAAAGATTGGGTTGGCGGAGAGGTAAGTCGCACCGACATTGTTGCAGTACACCACTGGTGTTTGAGGTAAGGTGACCCCCAACTCCGTAAGTAAGGAGCAGACCCATCGTATCTCCGAGGCTGTGTTTGCCACTACTCGGTATTCAGCCTCCGTGGAAGATCGTGCAACGCCATTCTGTTTCTTTGAAGACCATGCGATCGGGGAGGTGCCAAGATAGAGAATGTAGGCATTAGTTGAGACGAAATCATCTGTGTCACCTGTCCAGTCTGCATCAGAAAACGCATGAAGAGTTAGGGGAGATTCTTTCTTCAGTAGGATCCCATGAGTGGATGTTCCAGCAAGATATCGGAGCACCCGTTTTGCAGCTTGCCAGTGCATATCAGTGGGAGAGTGCATGATCTGAGACAAGCGATTTACCGCGTAGGCGATATCAGGTCGTGTGAAGGACAAGTACTGTAAGCTCCCAATGATTTTTCTGTACTCGCCTGGATCCTCTAGAGCAATTCCAGATTGTAGCGATAGTTTTGGTGTCGTAGCCATGGGCGTTGAAACAGTTTTAGCTCCAAGCATGTTCGTGCGACCCAGTAAATCGAGAATATACTTCCGCTGCATCAAATGTAGACCCTGTGATGTGGGTGTTGCTTCAATGCCAAGGAAGTAGGTGATGTCCGTCGGGTCTTTGAGAGAGAATCTACGAGAGAGGACAGAGATGAAATTCATGACAATAGATGTACTGCTGCCGGTGACGATAATGTCGTCAACATATACCAAGCAGTAAACCAAACAATGTGGACGCATGAAGATAAAAACTGATGTGTCTGCGACTGAGTTCAAGAATCCAATGGAGCATAAATAATTTTTCAACTCTTGATACCATGCTCGGGGTGCCTGCTTAAGACCATAGAGAGCTTTATTGAGTCGACAAACATGGTGGGGACGGTCCTTATCGACAAAACCCGGTGGCTGCGAGACGTATACTTCATCACTGAGAGTGCCTTGAAGGAAGGCGTTGTTGACGTCGAGTTGTTTGATCGGCCAAGAGCGAGAGACTGCAAGCTGAAGAACAAGACGAATAGTTATTGATTTCACAACAGGACTAAATGTTTCAGAGTAGTCCACCCCGTATTTCTGGCTGAACCCGTGTGCGACGAGCCTTGATTTGTGTTTGTCCAGCGTGCCATTCAGTAGATACTTCAGTGTATGTATCCACTTTGTAGGGATGACATGCTGGTTTGGATGCGGTGGTACCAAGTCAAAAGTTCTGTTTTGAATCTGATCATCCATCTCTGCAGCCATCGAATTTCGCCACTTCTCATCTCTCAAAGCTTGGGTAAGGGTGGTGGGTATTTGTGGCTTGGTAGGTACGTTGGCTAGAAGAGTTAGTTTGGTTGTGGGCTTGGTGATGTTATTTTTGGCTCTAGTTCGCATGGGGTGGATGTTTTCTGGAGCAGGTGCAGGCTGGTTTTGAGGTTGGACTGCGGCGGAGGAAGAAGGTATGGTGTTTGTGTCGGGTTGTGTTTGGTCAGAGGTAGGACTTGGAGTAGGTTGAGGGTGTGCTTGTGTACTACCTGCAAGTCCTGCAGAATCACTTTCCAAACCATTAGATGTGTTACTGTAGAGAGCACATCGTTTTCATCATTATGCATCGATGAAGATGATGATGATGTGTGAGGATCCGAGCTCAGGGGCGACAGTGATGGAGCTTGTACGAGTGGCGATGGAGGGATAGAAAGCTGAGCTGGGATGAAGTGTGTTTGGCGCGGGTTTGTTGGGGAGTCATTCTCATCATATGTCTGCGGACTCTCGAGTTTGTTGAAGAAGGGAAAGTCATCTTCTACAAACTGCACATGGCGCGATGTATAGATTATGCCAGTACTCTTATCAAGACAGAGGTATGCACTTTGTGTCAGTGAGTATCCGAGAAACACACATTGTACAGACCTCTGCTCCAGCTTGTGAGTGGTGTATGGCCTAAGCCATGGATAACAAGAGCAGCCAAACACCCGGAGTTTGGTATAGTTTGGTGATTGCTGAAACAATTTCTGATACGGTGATATATTGGCAAGGACGGAGCTGGGTAATCGATTGATAAGGTAGGTCGCCACGGCAAAAGCATACGTCCAATAGGTTGTTGGAATGGATGCCTGATGTAGTAGAGTGAGCCCGGTTTCAACGATGTGACGGTTTTTTCTTTCGGCAATTCCATTGTGCTCAGGAGTGTGAGGTGGAGAGGTGAAGTGGGTGATGCCGTGTGCTGAGAGAAATTGCCGGAGTGCTATGAACTCACCACCATTATCAGAATACAGTGTCTTGATCTTTTCTTGAAACTGATTCTCCACAATAGCTTTAAAGGCTATAAATGTTTCCCGAACTTGGGATTTCTGCTTCAGAGGATAGAGCCACGTATATCTGGTATAATGATCGACGAACACAAGATAGTACTTGAAATTATCAACAGAAACCAGAGGAGAGGTCCAGACATCAGAGTAGACATATTCTAGAGGTTTTTGAGAGTGGATAGTGTTTGAATAGAAAGGTAACTTATGGCTTTTATTAATAAGACAATGTGAACAAGGTAACTATTTTTGAGAGGAATTAGAAAGCGGTAAAGAAAACTGAGAAACAAGTGTTTGTAAAACAGATTGGGACGGGTGACCAAGTCTGGAATGCCACAAAGGTAGAGTTGTTTTGGGTGATGGTGAGGCGAAGAGAGAAATGGAATGGTTTGGTTTGACTGGCCACTCGTATAGCTCATCTTTAGTTCTGCCTAGGAGTAATTGGGCCTCCGTGCTGAGATCCTTCACTGAAAATGAGTAGGAAAGAATTCCACAGAAACTTGATTAGTATTACACAAACGGTAAACAGATATAAGGTTTCTATGAAGATTAGGGACATAGAGGATTTGTTCAAGGTAAGAGATCGAGATGGAGTAGGAATAGTTGAGAAACCAGTATGAGAGATGGGAAGGCCCGAACCGTCAGCGATAACCACTTCCTCGCCACCGGTGTATGGCTGGTGAAGTGCCAGATTATTGAGATCAGTAGTCAAGTGATGAGTGGCCCCACTATCAAATATCCAGTTCTTGGGGTTGTAGTTCATGGCTGCCACATTCGCACGAGGTTGCCATAGTGCCGATGATGATGGATACTGAGCCGGGGTGTTGTTTGAGGTTGAACCTGATTGCTGCAATTGAGGACAACGTCTGGCACTATGGCCGTAGACACCACATATTTGGCACTTGCCTTGATAGCCACGCGGACCCTGGTCTGGACGAGGTTGGAACTGTTGTTGCTGCCAAGTCTGCGACTGAGTGTGGCGATTGTTGTTGTGTCGGTGCTGGCCACGATTGTTGTTGTTGTTGTTTGAGAAGTGATTGTTCCTGTTGTTGTTGTTTGTGGCGGGGTGGTAGCTCGCCACATTTGCAGAGACTGGTAATGGCGATGAGGTGAGAACGAGTGATTGAAGTTTAACTTCATGGTTCAATAACTTCTCATGAATTTCAGTGAGAGAAGGGGGTGTATCCCGACTCTGTATTTGATCAGCTACAAGTTTGTAATCCTCAGACAGACCTTCAACAATGTACTTGATTTGATCTTTGAGGTCTATTGGCTTACCAAGAAGCGCAAGTTGGTCAAATCGAGTTGTGAAGCCTTGTAGATATTCATCGATCGGCTTAGTTCCCTTTTTCCATTGTTTGATTTGTTGACGGAGCTGCTGGATATGGCCCCGACTTGGTTTCGCATACGTGGAGGAGAGTTTCTCCCAGATCTGAGCCGATGTTGATGTAGTCGCAAGTATCGGCTGAATGGAGACAGAGATGGCTCCGAGTAAGGCACTATAGAGGAGCTGATCCTGTCTTTGGTACGCAGTGTACGTCGGGTTAACCGTGACGAGACCATCTGTGGTGTTTGTCGGTGGAGGAACCTCTACTGTTCCCTCGATGTAGCTTGCTAGACCGTAGCCATTAAGCAAAGCATGAACTTGACGGCTCCACATCAAGAAGTTGGAGGCCTTGAGTTTAGTTACATTTTACATGTTAACATTAAGGAGATTAACTGAATCAACAGTAACTGTTTCAGAGTTTGCAGGTGAAGCCATGAAAGACAAAGAGGAAGAAGACGTAGTTTTGTGGGTGGCTGGAGATGTGAAAAAAAAAATTTAGGTCTTTGAACCGTAAGGCTCTGATACCATATAGATTGGAAGGCTTAATCTTATTAAGAATCAGTGTTACAATATATATACAGAGACCATAGGATCATTAGGGATTATGTATTGACTAATCTATCCTTTCCATATATACATACTCTACACTAATCATTTGAGTTCCATTGCTTCGACCCATTACTTCGATGTTTTGTATTTTGAAATTGTTTACAATGTGTCTGATATATATATTGTGCACAAATACTCTTGATCTTTTCATTTAATTATTTTAAAATATATATGAGATAGTCTAATAATCATCATTAATAATTTTATGAGCTTAATTAATATCAAATAAACTTTGTTAGATAATTTTATTATGAAAATAAATATAATAAGTTTTAACTAATGTTAAGTAATATTTTATTTATTTTAGATGGAGTATTTTTTTTTTTTGGCACATAGAAAATGAGGAGATCTTAGTACGAGTTCGCAAAAGGCGAATTGGTAATATCCATCCAGTATGGAACGGATGTGCTGACAAATGAGAACACATGTTTCCTTAGTCGAGCTTGTCATGCAAGGAAGTCCGCTTGGGTGTTACTGGATCTGGCCTCGTAGATCACTTTGGCTTCAGTAAAAGTCTCCCATATGGCTTTGAATTCACTGAGTTCTGATGCAAAGGCTGGCCAATCTTCTGGCTTTTCAATCATTTTAATCAACTCAAGTGAGTCAGTGACAAAATGATTGCAATAGCGCTGGTGGCGGGTTAGACATTTTAAGTCCCATGACAAACTCTGAAGTTCAGCATGTAGTGGAGAAATTCCTCTGGGGCTACCTTGTAGACCAAGTAGGTCGATTGATCCATCTTGTAAAAGTAAAATCCATCCTATGCCATTCGTGGATTCGTCATGCTTCCATGAACCGTCTATGCGGCAGGTAAAGATTGGGCTCTCGATATGGTTCCTTGGTAAGGGTTCTGGGACATTTTCTTCAGGGTCCTCTTCAAGGTTAGCCACAACCCAAGCATTGCATTCACATGCTGCGAGGTCTGTTGTCTCCATAGGGGAAAAATCCCGCCCATTAAATAGTTTTTCGTTTTGCGCTTTCCAAATATACCATATAAGCCAAGGAAAAACTCGGACTGTCTCCTCTAGGTTTCCTCCACTACGGATTTTTGAGAGTAGGTAATCCATATTTTTGTAGAGGTTTTGTGAGGGAAAGGTTCCTGGTGCAGAAGGGACCGTTGATAAGGCCCAGCATTGTAATGCGGGAGGACAAGTAAAGAGCATATGATTCAATGATTCTTCTGCAAACCCGCATCTAGGGCAACTCGGGTCATTTCCAATATGCCTCTTGAAGAGTAGCTCGTTAACAGCAACCGCTCCCGACACACATTGCCATAGAAAGTGGCAGAATTTCTTGCCAGTTTTGAGTTTCCAAATTTGCTCCTTTAGCGGGTTAATAGATGGTAGTTGATTTTGGAAATCAAACTCTCTATCTTTTTTAGTTCTTGCAAGGATATATCCTGATTTCACTGAATATTTCCCCGAAGTTGAGAGATTCCAACAATACCCGTCTGGTTTGGAGTTTCGACTAATGTGAAGACTACGTACCAGTGGTATATCATTTGGGTCTAGATTGCTTCGAAGTTTAGTAGTGTCCCACTCCTTCCTTACTGGATCAATAAGGTCAGAGACTTTCAGACCGGGGTCATAAATTTGTGTCCTGGTGGGTGGTCTTGCGGTTGTGTCCGGGAGCCATGGGTCTTCCCACACTAGGGTTTGCTCCCCTGTACCAATTGTACGTCGAAGTCCTTTAGTGACCAATCCTTGTGCCGCCATAATACTTCTCCATCCATAGGATGGTCTTGAGGCCCTTGTTGCTTTGAAAGGGTGCGAAGTTCTAAAATATCTTCCTTTGAGAACTTTTGTGAGTAAGGAATTTGGGTTTTGATCCAATCTCCAGAGTTGTTTGGCCAGGAGGGCTAAGTTAAATTCTTCGAGTGATCTGAAACCGATTCCTCCATCTTTCTTCGGCAAGCAGAGTTTGTCCCAAGCTATCCAGTGCATACCTTTGGAATTAGAGCCTGAGTTCCACCAAAATTTAGAAATTGCACTAGTGATCTTTTGGCAAAGTCCTTTAGGCAGGAGATAACACGACATTGGGAATGTCGGGATTGCGAAGGCTACTGATTTGAGCATAATTTCTTTTCCGGCCTTGGAAAGATATTTCGCAGTCCATCCATTGACCTTTTGTTGCAGATTTCCTTGCACGTATGCAAAAATCTGAGTTTTCGAGCCCTGGAGTTGTTCTGGGATGCCTAGGTATTTCCCATTCCCACTTTCGGTGGAGATTCTAAGAATATTTTTCAGGTTCTCCCTATTATCCGGTTGCACTTTTTTTCCGAAGGTGATAGATGATTTTTCGAAGTTGATTTTTTGTCCGGAGGCGTTCCCATAAATCTCAAGTATCTTGAATAGGCTACTGCATTGCTCTGGATCAGCTTTGCAGAAGAAAAGACTGTCGTCTGCGAAAGCAGGTGCGATATCGGGGGGCTTGCATGGGCTACTTTGAGTCCATTGATCTGTCCCGAATTTTCTGCTTGTTTAATGTTGGCTATGAGGACTTCTGTGTAGAGGATAAACAAGTATGGTGAAAGGGGGTCCCCTTGCCGAAGTCCTCTGCTTGGGATGATGTGGCCGGTTGGGTTCCCATTTATTAGCACACTATATGAGACCGATCGTACGCACTTCATCACCCAGAGTATCCATTTCTCACAAAATCCCATTTTCACTAACGTTGCTTCGAGGAAATCCCATTCCACTCTATCGTATGCTTTACTCATGTCGGTTTTGATTGCCATGAATTCTTTCTTGCACCGATTGTGGGTTTTCAGGGCATGGAAGGCTTCTTGTGCTAATAGGATATTATCTGAAATTGCTCTCCCTGCTACAAAGGCAGACTGGGTTTCTGATATGATGCTTGGAAGGAAACGCCTTAGTCTTTGGCATAAGACTTTTGAGATGATTTTGTAGCTCACATTACATAGACTAATGGGCCGGAAATTATTCATTTCTCTTGGACGCTCTGATTTAGGAATTAGGCATATATTTGTCTCATTCAGTTGTGGATCAAAGGAGCTAGTATTGAAAAATTCTTGAACCGTCTGTATTATTTTGGGGCCGATTGTGTTCCAATACTTTTGGTAAAAGAGAGCTGTCATGCCGTCTGGTCCTGGAGCTTTTCCTGGGTGGATTGAGAACACTGCCTTCTTAATTTCAGAGCGGGAGATATCTTTACTGAGACTCTCATTCATTTCTAGAGAGATAGTGTTCTCTAAGTGATTTAGAGATACTTCGACGTCCGATGGAGTGGTTGAGGAAAAAAGATTTTTGTAGTAATCAATTGCAATTGATTTAATTTTCTGTTCATTTTCCCACCAAATGCCTCGATTATCATTGAGTCCACTTATATGGTTCCTTGCTCGTCGGAGTTTTGTTGTGGCATGATAGAACTTTGTGTTGCGCTCTCCTTTTTTTAACCATAAGTTCCTACTTTTTTGTTGCCAAAACGCTTCTTCTTCCTCGTATGCTTGTTGGATCTGGTCTTTGATTGATGAGATTTCCGTTGCCGAGATGGCTTGATCCACTTGGCTTTTATCGAGCTTGTCTTTAAGCTCCTCCAGTGCCTTTTGGGAGTTTTGGTTCTCGTTTCGTCTCCATTGGGAAATCGCTGATCTACATTTTTTAATACAAGCATGGAGTGGTAGGTCCTCATCAAGCTCAGTGTTTGTCCATCCTTCTTTTACAATATTGTCGAATCCTTTTTTGACTATCCACCGTTTATCAAAACGAAAGTTTTTCCAAGCTTTGTTTTTGCTACTTGAGAGGTGGGTAATGATAGGCCGATGATCCAATCCCATAAACCGAAGATACTGTGTAGTGGAGTTCGAGAATAGACCGAAATCTCTGGTTAATGACCGGGTCACCGTAAACAAAAGATATGAGGATTTTATTGCCATCAATAGTAGCTGATACATCAATGACTCTATTATTCGAAGAAATAACTTCGACATTAAACTCAGATAAAGCAAAAAGGGCTAAACCCCCACTAAGCCCGGATGGCTCAACTGTAAAAAGAAAATCATAACCAAACTCAACTTGGAGATTTTGGAGAAAATCTCTCTTATTTTTAGTTTCCATTAAAAACATGATGCCCGGAAAGAACTTTTGACGGATCTCTCTCAGGTGGCGCATTGCCAAGAAGCTACCCACTCCTTGGCAGTTCCAGCTTAGGATCATTTTGGCTTTGCCGGTGGGATCTCGTCAACCACCAGCTTTCCTGGATCCTCCTTGTTCTTCCCGAAAGTCGGGCCCGCTATTGGAGGCAGCGGGAGGTTGTCCCTTACACGCTTGGAATGATTATCATACAGTCTCTTTTTGGGAGATTCCTCGTATGACACTGCTTGACGCTTCCGCGAGTAGTTAGCGCGGTGAGGGCTCCTTGTTATTTTCTTCTTGGCATGGAGGGTATCTTCCGGTCGCATACCCAGACGGCTTTTGATGTTCTTTCCTCTTCTTCCGCCTCGGTCATCCATTTCATGGGAGCCTCTCATGGTCACCATATCTTTTAATGGAGATATTACTTCTTCCAGTTCTGTAAGCTTTGTCGATGCCTGACTGCAGGCGGATGGGGCTTTCTTACCTTGTGCAGCAATCTTCAGGGTTTGATTTTCAGCCGAGAGGGACCTTCTGCTTGTTGTTTTCCCGGGGTCTGATACAGCTTTTTCTTTGATTGAATTGGTGTCACGATACCAAGAAGCGGGTTGGAATTTCCCCTTACTTGGTTCGATTTTGTTCCCTTCACCAGATGTCTTCGTTTTTAAATCTCCCGCGGTAGGTTTTGCTTTCTCAACGAAGGATTTCACAACCCACGTCTTGGTCATTTCTGTTACTGGCTTTTTCGCTGAACCTCCCTGAACTCCCTTTGGAGATGATTCCTTTTCTGCGAAGAGCTTCCGGTTGACTGGGGGTCTCTGGTTGTTCTGGTGCTTGGTTGTTTTCCCATAGCCATTGTACGGACTCAGCTCTCCTCGCAGGATGTCTTGTTGTCTTAGATTCCTATCTCTGAATTCATGTTTAGCCTCTTGGGCTCTCTCTTTCTCTAGATCGGGACATCGTTTCCCGTCGTGAGTCATCCTGTTACAGATGAAGCAGAATTTTTGCAGCTTGTCATACTTAAACGTGACCACCACCTCATCACCCGTTGCCGAGAATTGCACTCTGCGTTCAAATTGAAGGGGTTTATCACATTCCACCGAAACTCTCACTTTGGCTTGCTTCACATCCCATGTTAACAGCTCACCAAGTTTTTCACCAATTCCTTTGACCGTCTCCTCTTTGTGGTAATGTTCTGGGATTCCTTCTATGAATACAGAGAACACCATCGTAGATGGGAAGTCCATTCTGACACTTGGGACCCAACGCTCTAATGGGAACATCCATTGATCGAAGAAGAAAGGCCTCTTCTCCAGGACTGTCTGGAGATCCTCCTCCTTGTTGAAGCGGAAGTGAAACTTCCCACGTCCGGCCTCCGAACCATGGACTCGGCCTTCCATTTGCCATGCTTGCGGCATGAGAGCAAGTAGCGCCCTGACTCGGTGAGCTTGAAGGTCGGTGTTCAACACTCGGCCCACGAGGGTTAAGTCATACGCTGCAAGCAAATCTGAGTTGTCGAAAGCCTCAATGACGATGGGTTCGAGGTTCAGCGATGAGTTTCTTTTGATCGCAACACGGTCGGCGTAGCGAGACATCTGGTTATTGTGTGATAATCTCTGAGAAAGGAGTCGGAGTTTGGTGGAGTGGAGCAAAAGGTAGATTTTTCCTTTTGGTCTTGCTATATATATATATCGATGTGTGTCGTCTCCGCCGTTAAGGTTTCAAATCCTTTTCCTTGGAGAGATATCTTCGGGGAGTAATGATGGTCGAGATTGATGGCCGTTAATTGCGGTATGTGATTCCTCATAGTAGATCTCTTAGATACCAAAAACCTCGCGTGATTGGAGGGATCACGAGTTATTGTGAGGCAACTACTGATCTGAGTTCTTGATGGTGCTCTGATTATAAGGCTTCCTTCTATAATTTGACTCCACCGACAGTTAATTGCCGAGGCATGGTGATTTGGGGAGAGAGGATTTCCTTTTTTGCAGATCAATTCCGAAGATATTTGGAAGATTCTGGGTTGATTTGTGAGGATCGCATGGAAATCTCTCACATCTTCCTTAATCTGTCGCTTGATCTGGGAAAATATATGGAAGGGAGAGGGTTGACGAGTATAATCACTCGATCTTGCTGCAATATGTTCCATTGATCGGAGATTTTCCTTGATTTTTTGAAAAGAACATGGCGTTACAGCCAGAGTTTTGAAAAAATAATGCCGGAACATCCGTTGCCGGAACATCCGTTACCGGAAAGAACTAGAAGCGAGTCCTAGAGAGCTTTTTCGTTTTTTTGTGTGTTTATTAACGTAGATGGAGTATATGATTTATCTTCTACAAAATGAAGAGAGTTAATTGAGTTTGTTTATGTTGATGACAAAAAGTAACATTTATTGTTTATCACCATCTTTAGATAATCTATTATTATAATAAATGAATATTTTTTTAGAAAAAAATGAATATTGTTTATTACCCATATTATTTTTTATTATTGTTCATGCTAATATTCCTTAAATTTTTATTAGAATTACAACTAACTTAGTTGATGCATTTTCAGGCTATAAATTTTGATTTATATACATATATACATATGAGATAATCTTTTATTTTATCTGTTATATATAACATATATAAAGACTTTTGAGATTATGATAAAAACAAATTTCTGTTTGGGCATAAAAGTATTTGTAATTTAATTATTTTAAGGTTATTATTGCATGTTATTGAATATTGGGTATATATTTATATTTCAAAACAAATTATGAGTTTTTTTTTGGAAAATCTCTTATTATTTTTTCTATTTTTTTATTATTATTTTCAAAATTTAGTATCTAAATTAACTCAGTTCGTTTTTAATGATTTACTTTTATTAGTTTATTTTATTTGGCATTAATTTTCATTTTTTTCTAAATAATTATTTTTCTGGAAATTTTACATTTTAAAACAATTAAAATATTAATTTGACATATTTGATTGATAATTTAAAATTTTATTTGAAAATTAACTTATAATTTCATCTTCTATTTAGCATAATGATAAATAACTAGTTCTGACTGAGTGCAAGTTTGAGAAGAACATACCAATTAATCAACTTATATGTACTTTCCTTGAAAATATGAACATAGAAAGTGTTTTAATAACTTAATTACTATTATCATCAAATATCAATGTAGCTGTTAATATATATCTTAATATTATATCTATCTAATTAGTTTCCACATGTGTTATTATGTTATTATCTTTGTATTAATTTTTTTCTTTGGAAAAGATATAATTCTTTTCGTTCAAACATCTAATTTTTTTAATAATTGTTATTAGTTTATTTAATTTGATATTTATTTTAATTATATTATAAATTTTAGGCAATTTATTAAACTTTATATTGTAGAGATATTTTTTATACATTGTAAATATTTTAAGATTTTTAGTGTTTGCTTCTGTAACTATTTTGACATTAATATATCATTCAAGTTTGGGATAAAATGTATTTTGGATTTATTATACTTAAGAAGATGATTTTTGTTAATATTAATGTTTTGCTTTTCTTTTACCAATTTACTATGATATTTATATTTTTAAGTATGTTGTCAAATGTTAATATTTATTTGTTAATTTAAATTATATGTAATATTATTTTCATTATCGTAAATGTTTTTAGATTTTTTATGTTTATTAATTTAACTATTTTAGCATTAATATATATTTAGGATTTATTAAAAATGAGACGTAGTACTTTTTTTTGTTAATATTACTATTTCTCTTTTGATTTTTCATTTCAGTTAAATAGTTACCATTTTTACGTAACATTCCAAATGTTAATATTTATGTTGTTAGTGTAAGTTATATATATATATATATATATATATATATATATATATATATAATATTAGTTTTTTTCTAAAATTATTAACATTTGAATTATTTAATGATATTATCAAAATTATTCAACTTCTTATAATCAGACCGATACTTTATATAATACAAAAATTATTTTTATACACTGTAATTTTTTGGTTACTTTAAATAATTTTACTTTAACTTATTCTTATCTTTTGGGATTAAATTACTTTGGATTTATTTTATATTTAAGGCGATTTTTTAGTTATTAATATTAATTTTTATTTAAATTTTTTACTTTACTATATTAGTTAGCATTTTAAGCAAGTTACCAAATTTTAATATTTATTTTGTTCGTTTAAGTTATATGCAATAGTAATTTCATTTTATTTTATTGTAAATATTTATAGATTTTTTGTTTGTTAATTTTATTACTTTAATATTAATTTACCATTTTATTTTGATTTATTATATATAAAAGATGTATTTATTTTGTTAATAAAATTATTTTTCTTTTAATTTTCCTTTTTACTTTAATAATTAGCATTTTTAAGTAAGGTGTCAAATATTAATATTTATTTTTTTAGTTAAGTTATATATGTAATATTAATTTAGTTTTTAAGTTTTTTTTAAAACATTACCCTTTTTAAAAATAAAAACTATGCTGATGAATTAACATATTTTGATTGGTTATTTTAAATCCTATATGGACACTTTAAATGATTTATAGCCTCAAATATTATATAATATCAATTATCTTTTATATTCACGCTACGTGCAAGTTTGCATAATAATTGAGTTTAATTTTAATAATACTTTAAAAAAATATATAATTTTTTTTAAATAACGATTCATTTTTTACTATTTATGTTTGTACCCTTTTAGTTACTTAATACCTATTATTTAATTTATATTTATAAATGTATAAATTAATTTTAAAAATATATTTAAAACTTTAAATATTATATAGGTTGTTCGATGCATGTAAAATGTTAATAAACTCCTGTAAATATTTTCATCATTTATTTTACATATACTTTTTAATGACATAATCGATTAAGCTATTTGCATAATATATAATTTTGATTTTTTGCTTAGCATTCTTTTTTTAAAATGAAGTTATATATCTCTCTATATATATATGTATATATATATGTGATTGTATAATATTTAGATACAATGAAGACAATAATTTATGATTACAATAACTTGAAAAAATGAACAAAGTATTAGAAAAAGAGTTTCCTGATCCTAAGAGGGAACTAAAATTTTCACTGAAATTTGATCACATTTTAGAAGACTTCTAGAGAATTTTACCATCTAAATTTCTTCTAAGTCTGTGGTCAAATTTCATTTAGATTTTAATATTTTGCTTAACTTTAATTTTTCGCTTTATGGCAGTGAATTCTTCTAAAAAATCTTTTGAGAAGCCTCTAAAGAAATATGTCTAAGAAATCTAAAAACATGCATATCTAAAAATGTTTAAAATGATTTCAAACAGACATTTAAAAAAAGTAAAAAATTTAATCTTAAATAAGATAACACACAAAAATACAAAATAATTGGTGAAAAAATTCTTACCAAATTTGGCAGTTTGTATAGTAGACTCCTCTAGAAGACTTATGCTGGAAGACTTTGCCATAAGTCTGTTAACAAACTCCAAAGTCCGATATTGTCCTCAAATCTGAAAACATGCATATTGAAACATTAAAATGGCTTCAAAACTTCAAAATAAAATTTTGCGTCTGAATAATAAATAAAACGATCACATTAGATTGAATATATAGTTTTTTATTAAATAATTGGATATGAAAACTATGAAATAAAAAACTTCCAAAAACAAGATAAAGTATTGAGAAAGACATTTAACAAAAAGATGAAAAATTGATATAAAGTTAGTGTCTTCAAGTTCAAAGAGATTAGATAGATGTTTGAGAGTTTTAGAGTGAGAAACAATATATTTTTGTTGCAGTCATTTGAGAGAAAGAGATAATGTGTAAATTTTCTTTATATGAAGAGACAAAAATTTAGTTAATGTTAAATATTTTCGATTCGGTTCTAACATAAAATGCATTAGAAGACTTTCCAAAAAATCTTTTAAACCCTAAATTTACTATTCATCCTAGAAAATTTTCTAAGAAGTTTTCTAATGCATCATATGTTAGAAGACTTCCCAATAAATATTTTGAACCCTAAAATCAAATAACTAGCTAAACATCAACAAATTCTTCATTAATCATAAGATCAACTTATAAAGTATTTAATATATACAAAAATAAACACATATATGTCAAATTAATTTTTTTTTAAGATTCAAAATCTAACCCTAAAATTATTTAAAAAAATACTATAACATATCTAACCAAACCCTAAACCAAGGACAATCATCACATACAACCTATATCCACTCATTTATGTTGAAAACATTAAATATTATTAAATCTAAATTTCCATCGTTAGAGTTATTTATAATTACCTGATTTCAATTTATTTTTAAATATTAGCTAACAATTGATTGATTGTTTAGAATTATTTATAATTATTTATAATTACCTGTTGTCAATTTGTTTTGAATATTATGTGGATATAAGATTTAATATAATTACCTGATTTCTGTTAATAATTACCATGGCTCCCTCCTCGATGCAGCATCTGCTGTAAATGGGGACATAAGGGACAAGTTTGTGTAGGCAAGGTAAATACTTAGAAAGTAAACCCTAAGGCCATGATTAACCCGGGTCTCTTAAGGTGGGGTTCTTAACGTAAAATTTGTCTTTTTAATTTTTTTTTTTTTTTTACGTTTTTCCCGCTAAGAGACGGTTCTTATGGTTCTTATTTAAGAGACGGTTCTTAGGTTTTCTTAGTTAAAATCTAAGATACGTCTCTTAGAAAAGCTAAGAACCCCACCTTAAGAAACTCCGGTTAATTCTGCTCTAAGTGACACCTGAAGCCTAAATCTTATATCCTAAGTCCTAACTCCCAAGTCTAAAAATCTAAACAGTTAACCCTGGCACCAAAAAAACAGTAAATTTTACATTTAAATAGATTCATCCATTTTGTCTCTCTCTTTCAAGTTCATTTTTCCCCAATTTATATATGCTTTAATATCAGGAAAAATAAGTATGAAGATGGCTTCTTCAATGAGTTCTTGGTCAAACAAGACAACATATTGAGAGAATTTGCTATACATGAATGCGAAAAAGAGTCTTTAATGATGCTCCAAAGGAAAAGATTAAACATGGATATAGAAGAGAACATATTTCCAAACTGGTGTTTAAATCTAAAACAGCCTATTACTTTGAACGCCTCTCTACTCACTATCTCTACTGGTAATACAATTATTTATCCACTCTGTCTTTGATAATATTATGTAACTTGATGTGGTTCATCTTTCTTTCTTTCTTTTTTGCCTACAGATGATTCATTTACATCATGTTGGGTTGAAATGCATTAATGTCCAAATGTTGAAGTTTTAGTTCTTAATCTCTCTTCATCAACTTATGCACTACCAAACTTCATTGCTACAATGACGAAACTGAAAGTTGTAATGATTTTAAATCATGGTTTTGAACTTAGTTGACCAATTTGTCTTGTCTCAGCTTATTACCGAACCTGAGACGGATCAGATTCGAGAAAGCTTCAATCAATTTGCATGACATTCCCAAACTTCAGCTCAAATGTCTTGAGAAGCTATGTCTTTGGTTGTGTCATGTCAATGATGCTCCCAACGAGTTAGAAGACTTAGATGTTGATGTTTCTGAAACCCTACAGAGTTTACAAGAAATTGAACCCCGTTGGGGTTCTAAATTTTTTCTTTTTCTTTTTTTTTTAATTTTTTTAATAAAAAAAAAAATTAAAAAAGATGAACCAATCGCGAGCCGCCACGTGTCAGTGGGGCCCGCAAACAGTTCAAGAACCTGGTTCTTAATGGGGGGTTTTTAGAGTTGGTTCTAAAAAAATTGTGGGCCCCGCATATGTTTAGAACCCCTAAAAACCCTCTAAAAACCCCCCATTGGAGGTGGTCTTACAAGCTGCGCATGCAGGCGCCATCTCTCTCGAAAACAATAAAAAGATTCACTTTCTTTTTATTAAATAATATGGTTTATGACTAGTACGTAGAAGATCATTCCAGAACACTAATAATCTATCATGTAAATCAAATCATCGTTCAAAGAAAGGAAACATCAGACTTACCTCGACTCAATACGAAACCCTATTATTGATCTGCCTTGCGCTCCAAGATTATTAACCCGAAGAGAAAGAAGAAGAAAATGGAAAAAAAAGGAGGAAGGGTTCTCTTATGATGGAGACGATCTTTTATAGTAGCGTATGCCCGCCAAGCAACCACGTACGTAATAATGGTGTTATTATTTCATTTGATTTTTTCATTTAGCTGATGTCTTTGTCTCCAGATAAGTCCTTTTCCTCTAATCTCATACTGATACGAAATCTTAAACAAATTACTGGAAAAGTCAGCCCCACGAATACATCATTTTCTTTTATTTGCTTATAATTACATCTTTATGTAAACGTCCAATTAACTAATCACTTAACTGTCAACTATATAAGCAATGGTTATAAAACTTTTATGCTATACTTTTGCAAAATGAAAAGGTAATTAGTAGATGAAATTAAAGTGCTTCGTTATGTTCAACACAAGTCTAATGCTGCAGATGGCTGTGTCTTTCGTCACTGATAATTTAAGGAGGCTTATTGGATTAATGATCTCAAAAAAAAACTTTTTATATTAGATTTAATACGTATAAAAAATTGATATCATATTTCGTAATTACTACTTTTAAAACTCTTTAAAATCTTGTATTATTATAATTAAATACTAGATTTTCAATTCGCTACGCGCGAATTTGTATTAATAATTAATTTTTATTTTATATTTAAATAATAAAAAGATAAATTATTTATATAAAATTTTCTATTAATTATATTCAAAATATGATTTCTTATTATTTTATTTGAAATTCTATACAATTGTATGTCTTGAATAACCAATATTAATATGTCTCTTTGTTTGTATAGGTAAATGTATAAGTATGTTTATAGACATATTTATATATTTATTAATAATAATTTATTTTAAAATAATATAATTTTTTGATGCGTATTAACTACTACTATACTGTTATTAACATTTTTACTTATCTTTTTAGTTCAATGACATAAAAAGATTATTTCATATGTACTGTCTAACTTTGATTTATATTTACCAATTTTTTATAATGAAAGTATAATTATTAGATAGTTATTGTGTGCTTATATGTATTAAAAAGCTTCAATTTAATTTTTTTAAATGCATATATGTATAATGTTTAGATTTAGGTTTAATCATAATAAATATTTTGATAAATTTAAACAATATTAAGCATTTTTGTTAGATATAAAAAGGAGAATAAATATATAAATTTTTAAGCACCGTTAAGTAATATTTTTTATTAAGTAAAAATATAGGAGATCTATAATATCATATATATATATATATATATATATATTTGTTAACTGATATAATTGCAGTATAAATTAATGTGAGGACTATGATGATTTATTAGTTCACTTTTATCTTTTTATAATTTTTAGAAGTTTTTCAAAATTGCAGTGTTTATATTTTACCGTTTATACTCTTAGATAATATATTCTTGAGTTGATTAAAGTATAACGAATATTTCTTGTCGCTGAAACTATATTCTAATATTACTATTATTTTTAAATATTATTAAACATTTAAGTAATTTATTTGGTGATCTTCTTTAGATTTATTTAAGTTTTCAAATATTTTATTAACACTGTTTTCAAATATATTTCTTTAATAAAACTCGTATGAGTTCATTTTAAATTTTATATGTTATGTTGATTGCTGTAATTATTTTTCATAAACATGGATCATATCATTTTTATTAGTGACTTACATTAAAATGTATAAAAAGTCACCTTGTACTTTATTTTATTATTAATGACCTTTTTTGTGGATTACAATTTTTTTTAGATTCTTTTCATAAAAACTATCTAATTGATTTAATGAAGAAGTGGATTATAATTTTCTAAAAAAATTGTGTCAACACATAATATAGTATTGTTATTAAAATTTTAATTGTTGATGTATGTTAATGTATTTGAATGATAAAAGGTAGTTGAAAACGCATAAATAAAAAACATAATTAATAATGTGTCTTACATAAGTTAATTATTTTTACTATCATTTTTAATAAAATTTATTTTACGCCAAGAATGGTTTGATAAAAAGAATTAAAATCAACAATCATTTTCAAGAAGAATTTGCAACCTAATATAAATTTGATGAGTTTTTATAGCTGATATAACAATATAAATAAGAAAATTTTAAATACAAAAGTTAAGTTTACTTTTTTAATTTATTTGAATACTTTAAATATTTTGAAATTAAATACCTTTTATTTTGCTTTATATGCTATTTGTATGCCTTGGCATACTGTATGATATAAGTTTTTTTAATATTTTGACATTAATTTTGAAAGAGTTAACATATATACCAAATTAGTCCTTTTTACTATTTTTTTATATTAGATATTTTAAATTTTATTCTGATAGATGATTTTTTGAAATTTAAGATTTTTTAAAATATTAAAATACGATGATGTTGATATTTTGAATTATATGTCAATATTTTTAAAGAAAAATAGAAATATCGTTAGAAAGATTGTGGATAAAAATATTTCTTGCTAAATGTTTTATTTAAATTTTCTATAAGTTGGTATAGTATCAACCTAAGTTTTAAGAAATTTTTTATATCTGTTAATAAATATATATTTTTACATTGGTTTTATTTTATTCTTACATACATGATTATGAAAGTTTTTTTAAAACAAAAACCATGATTTCCTTTTTTAAAAAAATGTTCTTTTTGTTAGTTAAAATGTTATGTTTAGTTTTCAAATATTCATTTTATATATTAAGTTATCTATTTTCATAAAAAAAAACATTTTATTTTTTACCTTATTTGATTTTCATTTTATTTTGATTGAAATAACTTTCTTAAGTGTATATTTAAAGTATCAAATTTGGATGCTCAGCTGGTATATTATTAATATTACTTATAAATGAGCAATTATCTCAAATAGCTATTATTAAATTTTTGTTTTTGAAATTTTTTATTTTTAAAAATTTTAAACCTCACCTCCAAAACCCCAACTCATAAATCAAAACTCTAATTCTAGATTAGTTAATCCTAAGAGTATAAATTTATATTTACATCATTTAATAAAACTTATTTTGATTATTTTTCTCTTGAAATGCTCTTTTTTGACAAAAATATTTAGTGTTATCCTAAGGTATTTTTCTTTGTAAGTTCTCTCTAGACACTTTAAATAATATAAATCCTCATTTTTAAAATATATTTTTTAGGTTCATAGTGTCTTTATTGTTTGAAATTCTTGTATTCTTCAAAAATTATTTTTTTGTTAGTTAAATTTATGTTAATATTCTAGAGGTTTAATTTATATATTAAACTCACTCAATTTATGATATTTCTATTTTGTTTAATAAATTTAATATTTATTTCTATTTTGAAAGAGATAATTTTTGAAGATCTTCAAATTTTTGAAAATAATAAATGAAAAGGTGATTAGTATACTTTTATTTGTGACTTGAAATAATATGTGGACACTTTCAATGATTTATATCATCAACTTGTATATAGTATATGTTATTTGTGAATATTTTCAATAATATATGACCTAAATTTTGAAAATCACGTGTTTAAAATTTATAGTTATATTTTTTTCAAAATTTGTATTTTGAAATTAATTATTATTTTTGTTAGTATTTTCGAAAATCTGTTATATATTAAGTTAACTTATATATAATGTTTTAATTTTTGTAAGTTTACCATATTTAATATTTATTTCTATTTATACTGAAATAATATAATTTTGATAATATTGACATTTTTTGAAATAAGAAATTAAAAAAAATGATTTGTCATAATATGATTGGTTGTTTACATCCTATGTGGCACCTTAAATGACTTATAGTCTCAACTTTTATATAGTATTAGATTTTGAACTAATAGTTTAATTTATAATAATTTTTAAATTATAATATATAATGATTTCTATACATTTCTTATGAAAATGTATTCAACATATGATTTATTATTTTCATAGTTAAGTTCTTCATAAAATTATACCATTTAAATAAATATTACTTAAGTATCTTTTTGTTTGTATGTAAATGTATAAGTTACATTTATAAACATATCTCTATTGTTTACTAATCATTAATTTTTTTCAATTATTTGATGCTTATTAACTGCTACTGCATTATAATAAATTTTTGTAATATACATTTATCTATCCTTCTATTTGAATGACATAAAGCATTAGTTATTTGCACAATGTTAAACTTTACTTTGTACTTAAAAAAGATTTTTATGTGTATTATTATTATTATATATTTAATATGTGCATATCGATACTTGAAATACTCTTGTTTAATTCTTTCAGATATCTAGTAATATAATATTCAGATTTATTTTTAATCATAATATATTTTTATTTAATTTAACTAATATTTTTTAAAATTAACTAATATTAAACATATTTTTATATAACATTTATCAACTGGACTAAAAATAGATAAATATAAAATATTAGATCCATATTCTACTTGATCTAAATCAATTAATAATGTTGGAGTTATGATATTTTATATGTTCATAGATATTTTTTAAGATTGCTAAAAATTGTCAAAATTTCTTGTTTAGTTTGTTATCAACTATCCTTGGATGGTATATTCTCCAGTTGATGAATCAATATTGAATATTCTTCATATTATTTATTTGTTGTCGCTTATACTATACTTAATGTCACTATTGTTTATGAATATTATTATATATATTAAATAAGTTATTTATAGATCTCTTTAGATGTTTCTTTTACATATATGTTATTTAAATTGTTATTAAAATATATTTCTTCAATAGAACTCATGCGAGACCATCTTCAATTTTATGTTATGTTGATAGCTTCATTAAATTTTCATAAGAATGAATTATATAACCATTAAATTTTCATAAGCATGAATTATATAACTTTTGTCATTGAATTAGATTAGAGACTTACGAACAGTTACCATACTTTCATTTATTTTTTATGATTTTGCTTTTCAGAAAATGTTACAGATTACCCAATTTTTATATTTGATTCATAATAGCCTATTCGATTAGATTCTATGAAGATTAGGATTACAATTTAAAAAAAAAAATTGTGAAAACATAATATAGTAGTTTTATAAAAAAAAAATTATCAATGAGTAAACAAATACGTTAATTCCTTTATTGAAATGAAAATCTTACTTTTTATTATTTGTAGAAATTTTTCTCTAACTTTTGAGGGAAATAATAATCATCAGTGCCGGTCTTAGTAAAATGAAGGCCAGAAGCCAAAACCAATTTATGGGCTGTTAATATTTATATTATAATAAAGCTTTTTTTCTTCCTATCATTCTATCATGTGTGTGCTCATTCTCTTGTTGCTATTCTATATAATTATTATGGAGATTTCAAATAAGTTTTTTTCTGTAACTGGATTCCAAATAAGTTAGTGAATCTTTTTAGATTCATGTTTTTTTCTATTCACAGTGTTGTTTTTCTGGTCGCATTCACGATGTTGCCACTGTTGAATGTCGACTTTCTATTTAGAAGATAAAATAAACTTAAATTGCAGGACAATCAAAGTGAGTATGATCCAGTACAATTATTGAATGTAAGTTTATACCAATATAACAATGTTTTTAGTAGATGCTCTTTCGGATATTTGAATGGCAATGCGCATCGCTCATATTTTTTTGCTTAGTTGTAAATTAAAAACATAAAATTTATTAGATTTAACACATAATTTTAAAATTCAGTAGACAATATAATACTCTGCTTTTACCATGTTTGATGCAACATAGAATGAGAAGAGCTGTTAGCTTTACTGATAAAGTAACAATGTATGACGACTTTAACATAAATTTAAGGTGTTGAAAATTCACAATTGTAATAGAAAATGTTGTTCCAAACAACATCAATAGTGTTTTTTATCTTCCCATATTGAGAAACCAACACACAAATTTAGAATGAATAATCACAATTTTCTAGGTTTTTTTAGATTTGTCAATGAAAGACTTGACAATCTTGTATTGGATTAGTGGATGAGAGAAGACGAAAGTGCCATATATAAGAAAAATTGAGGCCTAGATGCTTGATATCTAATTTTTGAAAAATGGCATTTTTTTATTATGTCGTTATTTGCAATTTCCATTTTAGTGAATAAGTAAAAAATTACTTTCTTACAAAAAAAATTCTATTATTTATATCAGGTGTTTTTTTCTTTGTCATTTTAACTATTTTACATTAGTTTTATATTTTATATTAGTATATAAATTAAATACCTCTAATTCATTATACTTATATGACATATTTTCCTATTTATGTTTGTATTTATTATTTTGCTTTAGATTTTCCATTCTGCTATTATATCAAATCATAACTTTTGTTAAGTAACTTGACATATCTTAAGATATATTGTTTCAAGACATAATTGTTTTGCTGTTTTTGTTAACATTGCTTTTGTTTTGATTTTCCATTCTTATAGATAACAGTTACCATTAAGTTATTTGATACATTGTTAGTTTACGTTACTAATATTAGTTTCTACTTTATTCTATAATAGTTACCATTCATTAAGTTATTTGAAATATTGTTAGTTTACGATATTAATTTTTGGTTTTTGTTTTTTTTTTTGTTGAAAATATTGACCTTGAAAAAATATATAATTTAAATGATGATTTGGACAATATAATTTAGTAGTTTTAAATTCTATATAGACGTTTTTATATAATGACTTATACTTTCAATTTCTATATAATATTGATTTAAAAATCAAGTGTTTTCAATTTATATAATTAAATTTGTGTAAGTTTTGTATGTTTTTAAATTAATTAGTGTTTTGTTGATTTTTATGTTAAATTCGAAATATTATTACATGTACTAATCTAATTAATTTATAATGTTTTAGTTAATTTACCATATATTATATTGATTCCTATTTTATTTTGAAAATAAATAAATTTTATATTAATTTAATTTATTTATAATATTTTTAAAATTGTTAATTTACAATATATGATATTTCTTTCTATTTAATTTTGAAATAAACATTTTTGGAAATTTTGACATTTTTGAAAATAATAAATAGTGATTTGTCATATTATGATTGGAGGTTTAAAATGTTATGTGGACACCTTCAATGGCTTATAGCCTCAACTTTTATATAGTATAGATTCAGAGGAGAGAGGGAATACTACCTTTGTTGCGGTTCCACAAGAAGCATCGAAGGGTGCAGTAGTGAAAGGAAATGTTATTGAGAGTTTGATACAGGACTTGGAATCAACGACCAGTAAAGCTATGGTTGACAGTCAAAGGGCTTCTCAGGTTAATGAACTTACCACAGAGGCTTTTCATGCCAATGTCTCTGAAGACTGGGTAATGGTTCACGGGAGGAAGCAGGGATCATAAGTTGGTGTAAAATCTAATTCAATCAAAGAAAAGAAGACGAGAAGTGTGGAGAGTGAGGAGATAGTGGTGTCACCATCCCATTTTAGTCCTCTTTTGAGTATTGATGAGGAAGTATTAGAAGAAGCAGGAAAGAAACTAGAGGATGGAGAGATTATAGAGAATAAGGAAGAGGGTAAGAAGGTGCAACGTCTAACCGGGGAAGACGTCCTGCAAATGTTTCATCTCATAAACTATCTCGTGGCACAGTTGTTTGTGCCAAAGATCTACTCTTGGCAGGTAAGCAAGGTTCATCAAAAAAAATCTTCCAGTAGGAAGATATGACGTCTTTTTTAGGTTGGAACATGTGTGGTTTCAATATGACACGCAAGCATAGAGCACTTTGAACCTGGTTACAAACATTAAAGCCTTCTTTTGGATGTTTAATTCTGACGAGGTATAAGAAAGCAGTCATCAAAGATGTATGAATGCAGCTATGCCAACCTGTAATTGTCTCGCAAATTAAGGATATCACCATTTGGTTTTGCTTGACTAATAATGTGGTAGTTACACGGCTGCATAAGAGTGCTGAAGTCATCACCTGTGCTATACAGATTCCTAGTACGAGAGAACAATTTATATTTTCTGCCATCTATGCTTTCAACACTGCAACAGAGAGAATTAAATATTGGGAAGAGTTAATGGGAACACGAGCTGCTTATGACCATCTGATTATGCCATGGATTATAATAGGATATTTTGATGCAACACCAGAATCTAGTGAACATTCTTGAGCTCAGGACTATCTTATTGATCAAGTGGGTATGAGACACTTTCAAGAAGCTACTACAGACTGCTTGGTGACAGATCTGCCTTATACTGAAGCACTGTTAACATGGTGGAATAAGAGAGAAAAGGACCTCACTGGGAAAAAAGATAAACAAAGCTCTCATTAACAAAGATTGGATGACCCGTTACCCTCAATCCTCTGCTCATTTTCACGCTGGTGGCATCTCTAATCATGCTAGATGCTTGATCCATCTATCTGGTGCTACCAACGATTCAAGGAAACCATTCTGGTTCTTCAATTATCTGACTGAACATCAAGATTATTTGCTAAAGTATAAGAATGATTTAAAGGGGTCTTGAATATGGAGGAAATTACTTAAGCTGAGAGATATAGCATATCAGTTTTTCAAAATTAATGTGAAGGATGGCAAGAACTTTCATTTTTGGTTTGATGACTGGTCGGGGCAGGTTCGATTGATAGACATTACGGGAATTGATGGAACTATTTACCTTGGAGTGCAGAGACACGCCAAGGTCTGTGATGCAGTTACTACAGATGGGTGGAGCATAAGGGGATAGAGAAGCAGGTGATTTCATGATCTTCACAACAGTATAATTGAGTTAGAAGCACCACTACTTGAGAACGGTAATGATATAGTCTTATGGAGGCATTATGAGGATGAGTTTAGAGCAGCATTATATGCTGCTAAGACATGGGAACGGAGCAGAGTGGTATGGTTTACGCAATGAGTCCCTCGCTTTTGTTTATTACTTGGTTTGCTATTAAAAACATGCTTTCTACGGGAGATCGAATGAGGCAATGGGGAATGTTTTAAGGATGTGAGTTGTGTGGAGAAAAGGATGAGACAACATACCACCTTTTCTTTGTTTGTCCCTTCTCCTACACGGTTTGGGATAGTCTTGCTTGAAAACTTGTAAGTAACAGTATAAACCCGGATTGGCAGTAGATGTTGCAGCGTTTACAGAGAATAAGGGTTAAGGGAGTGGATCAATGTTTAGTAAAGTTATTGTTTCAAACGATATTTTACCACATATGGAGGGAGAGGAATACTAGGCGCCACTAGTGAAGTAGGACATCAACAGATCAAATGCGCACTCATCGATAAGACCATGAGGAATATGATTTGTTCTCTAAAGCATAAGTTGGGTGGGTTACTTCGACGATGGCTACAAATTACAAGTAGAGTTGTTATTTTTTTAATTCTACGAATTAGAGAGTTATTACATAGTAGGAGGCTGATATGCAAATAACATTTTTTTTTTGATAGATTAATACATTTGAAATTTCATCGAAATAAAATTAATTTTTCAAATGAACTTTTCTTGTAATTTTTGTTTTGTATAGATTTCTATTCTATTTCGAAAGAAACATTTTTGATTCAAATATAGTTTTGATTAGTGATTAGATCCAAATGTGAACACTTTCAATGATTTATAACATCAACTTTTATATAATATATATTTAAAAGAATTTGTATATACTTTCATTGATTTATAATTTCAACTTATGTAGCATATGTCATTTTTGAATATTTTCAGTAACATATAGCCCAAACTTTGAAATCATGTGTTTTAACTTTATATAGTTATAGTTACTTGAAAGTCTTACATTATTAAAATTAAATATTATATTTGATACTTATTTTAATTTTTAAATATAGACATTATTAAGTAAATTTATTTATATTGTTTTCAGTTAGGTAGCTTACCTTATTTAATATTGATTTTTATTTTATTTTGATTTTTCTTTTTACATTTTATAAATTTTAAACTTAAATGATAATTAGTTATATTTTGATTAATTGTTTTGAATTATTTGGGAATATTTTTAGTGTTTTATATTATCAACTTTTATATAAAATAGATTAAAAAGTTGATAAGATAGATGAAAGATCTATTCGAAACAAATGATAATAAGAACAATTTTTCTTATGCTTTAGAAACTACTCAAAACTAAAGATCACAATGTTTCTCTTTATGAAAACCTCTCCATGAGACCTATATTTATAGTGAAAGACAATTCCCTTTAGCATGTGGGATATGGAAAACACAAAGCAAATCTAATAGAAAACTTCCTTTTCCTATTTTAGATTTCTTTTTTGTGTTTATCTCTTAACATATTAAACATCTAATAATATGTTAAGTTTCCACAAGCTTGGAATTACCCAACAATCACCCCCTTAATTCCAACTTGAATTAGGGAGACCAATTTCTTGAACTCTGATTAAGCTTCTCATTTGCTTGAACTTAATCCTTGTTAATGGCTTCGTTAGGATGCCGGCCTTCTGCTCAACACCCGATGTTTGCATGTATCGACTTAGAACACCAACTGTGTAACACACACCTCGTTTTGTGTGAAGTAGATACCCCAAACATCCTATGCTTCTTCTGAAATTTATAGCATTTATATTGGGCTCACCTCTAGCCTTTGATATCTTTGAACTCAACTTCATTGCTACGTGGATCGTGTTACACACTTCCATCTTTGTGTCACACATGATTCCTTGAGCACAACTCTCCTCCTTTATCTTGATTTCGTCTGCTTCTTGAATCTTGTAGATCCACTTTAACCTTATAGGTTCAATAACAGGCGGTCTATCCACAAGCTCCCATGTCTTGTTTCTTCTGATAGAATCCAACTCAGCTACCATCTCTTCAACCCATAAGTAGTTCGATATTTTCGACTCAGCTGAGGTAAACTCTCCTCCTCCATCGTTGCAAGCTAGATTAAACATACCTGAGGCAAACTCTCCTCCTCTACCGGTGTGAAATCTTTTGAACCGATAGAATGCCTTAGGAATATTTGATGGTGTTGGTGGTGTGATTGGTCCACACAAATCTCCATGCAATAACTCCAGTAGCTTTGAAGTACAAACCATGGCTTTAGTCGGGAATGAATGTCTAATTTGCTTCCATGCTAGAAATGCGTCACACACGCTTTTTTCGTGTGTTACACACGGCATTCCTATGACCATCTCCTTCTTTACCATGTTGTTCATCACGCCATAGCTTATATGTCCTAGTCGAGAATGCCACCTCCATGTTGCATCTTCATCTCTGACATGTAAACACTGCGGATAACTAATCTCCATCGGGGTCTTGTAGAGACGGTTTGGAGATCTTGTAACACGTACAAGCAACCTGCCACACGAATCTGTGAGTGTTAAATAGACATATTTCATGTTAACCTCACATCCGTTTTCTGTTGCTTGTCCAAGACTCAATATGTTATGCTTCAGGTCGGGTATGTAGTATATGTATTTGAGTGCCTTCTTCTCTCCAGTCTTGCACACAAAGGTAACAACCCCCTTTCCTACGATATCAACACACGATCCATCACCAAACTTCATCTTCCCTTTGCTGTTGAGATTCAAACTCGAAAAGAACTCTTTGTTTCCCGTCATGTGATTGCTCGCTCCATTATCCATATACCAAACACTTGCATTGCCTTTGTCGATATCAAGATTCTTCGGAATCACCTTGTCTTCATTCAAGAATACCACCTCGTGTAAATAGAGGGCATTGGCCTCTTGTGTTTCGTTTAAGTTGGTTTCTTGATTCCTCACTGACTTCTCGGGACATGAAGTTGCATAGTGACCCGACTTGTCACATCTCCAACATATCAGCTTCGAACGATCCTTCTTCGAGTTTTTGTCTTCGGTGTGTGACACATGACTTTGTTGTGTAACCTACCTCGACCTCTACCTCTTCCATTGCGTCCTCTACCACGGAAATCTCCATAGTTCCTCTGAATATGGTGATTATTATCCGAAAACATAAGCTTCCCTTGGTCTTCCTTTTGAGTTTCTTCCCCTACACGCTCCCCATATGCCTTTATCCTTCCAACTATGTCCTCAAAACCCGTAGAGTTGAGTTCTAGGACTTGCTCAAGCGACGCTACGATCTGGATATACTTGTGTCTTGGAAGACCCTTCAAAAATTTCTTAACCATCTTGGATTCTTCTATGTTTTCTCCCAACGAGGCTGCCTTGGATGATAACCCTGATATCTTTCCCGCAAAGTCATCCACGGTATCACTATCATCCATCTTCAACCTGTCGAACTCCGTCATCAATGTCTAAAGTCTGGCTTCCCTTACACGATCAGCTCCAAGGTGTCGTGACTTGATGGCGCTCCAGATGTCTTTTGATGCGGTTTGTTCTCCCACCTGGAGAATTAAATTTTCGGGAATGGATTGAAACAAAAGAGCAATCGCAACATCGTTCTTCTTTTGATCATCCGAACCAGGGTCTATCGTGTCTCACACATCATAAACACGGAGTAACACCCTCATCCTCATCGACCAAACTGTGTAGTTTGTCAAGTTCAACATCGGACATTTGATAGATGCGGATCCAAGGTCCTTCGCACGTGGATCCCTATTCACGTCAGCCATCTTGTGTCGTGAACATCGTGCTTCACAGCTACCAGGATCGAAGCTTCAACTTAAGCTTTGATCGAAGCTTTAACTAAGCTCTGATACCAATTGAAGGATCTCTTAAAACAAAGGATAATAAGAACAACTTTTCTTATTGCTTTATAAACTACTCAAAACTAAAGCTCTCAATGTTTCTCTTAGATCTCTTATGGAACACCTCTCCATGAGAAATATATTTATAGTGAAGGACAATTCCCTTTAACATGTGGGATATGAAAAACACAAACCTAATCTAATAAAAAACTTCATTTTCCTATTTTAGATTTTCTTTGTGTATCTTTTAACATATTAAACATCTAATAATATGTTAAGTTTCCACAAATTTGGAATTACCCAAACAATAGAAGTAGACCACAAAAGCTTGGTTCAGCTCAGTTCGAATTAACACGTTTTCCAATCTCAGTGAACACTCGTATTAGGTCATGATGAATGTGGATGTTTAAATATCATCTTTGATGATTTTTTTTTACTTTGGACTTTTGTATTTTCCTTAATATTTTCAATATTATATTTTTGATAGATCTGAACTTGATAGACTTCTGTATTTACGTTTCTTTTTTTTTTTTTTTTGATTAACCTGGGGGTATCCCAGGCCCATGGAGAGGCTCAGACTAATCCCCAAGGGGAGGTGCAGCCCACGGATAGACCCTCTCTCCGGGTATTCAAATGGGCCCTAAAGCATGGGCCCATATCCGCGTAAGGTGACCAGGATAATTGTGACTTAGTTTCGCGCAGCAGGTGGATCGAAAACGTTTCTCTCTCTCTTTGACGAAATATTACATAATGAAAGTAATATGTAACTTAATATCGTCTTTTTGTTATCATTTTTATTCAAACATGGTTGATTAGATATTGACAGAAAAAAAAACTCAGTATAATCATATATATAATAATTTTTTTATCCCTTCTAAAGATATCCACCTCAATATATGTGGATTCCGTATAAAAAAAAACTTTTGGTTTGTAATTAATTAGAAGTTTTGTATTTATTTTTTTTGGTTGTTTAAGGTTTTTTTATGTTATCATATCAATTAAGCCACAATCATATATAATGAGAAATTTTTCTCTTTTTTTAAAAGTGTTCACTTTAATACATACTAACTTTTGATCCGCGCGCCCGCGCGACTGTTATTTGGATGAATGTCAAATATTTTAAGTTTTGATATAATTGTAGATATAACTGGAACTTAATATTTGATATCCGATCTGAGATCCCATCCGCCTAGAAAAACGGATATTTAGGGATCGTGATAGTGATTTTACGGAGTCGACTGATCCATGTACAAATTCATATAGTAAAATTTGGGGTTGGATATTCGGATCCGGATATTAAATATTTAAAATTTAATATAGTTATCTATGTATATATACTTTTATATAAATAAGTAAAATTTTAATTTTATTAACTTTTAATGATTTTTACGTTTTTAAAATAATAATTTTAAATAGACTAAATAGATAGTTAATAGTTAGTTTTTAATTAAAAAAAGGTCCGGATATCCACGTGTATTCGGATTTTAGTCTGAATATCCTAACCCCGAATATTCGGATCCGGATAACAATTTAACGAATTCGACGAATGCATATTCGAATCTTATATCTTAAAAGACCCCGGATATTCTATACGTCCTAGACCTAACTGTGTATATGTATTATATGGTGATTAAAATTTTAAATTTATAAATTACATAAGTTATTCTTATTAGATATATACCGTCCAAATGAATAATACATTAGATTTGTTTGTATATATAACCATTTATAATAAATATTAGTATGTATTTTAGTCACTAAATTGTTATGGAAAGTTACATGATTTTGTTATTGTAAATGAATAAGTTCAGATCATTATCGAAAATTATTAACATTATTATCTTTTTATAGTTCAAATATAGTTGGGTAGCTTATATGAATATGAATAAAAAATAAAATTAATTTAATGCTATATATATATATATATATAATGTTAATGAGCTTAGTCTAGATTTATTTTTTTTCTTATTAAAAATTAATGTTTAGATGTTTGGATGTATAGATAATATCAGTGGTATTTTTTTATACATATTAGATAAAAACAAGGGTTATTTCCTACTTGTACTTCAGTTTTAATAGATTACATGAGTCCACATGAAAGAAATGTTTTTGCTTTGTAATTAACTAAGAGTTTTGGATTTACTCTTTTTTGATTGTTTAATTTTTTTTTCGTCATATCAATTAAGCCACAAACGAGATAGTGATATAAGCAAGTTCGAGAATTCACATAGTCCATTAAATTTTTAATTTTGACAATTTAATATACAAAAGATAAGTATAAAAATAATTGTAATACGTCTAAAACCACTAATCACCGAAAACACTTAAAACAAGCTTTAAGAAACTTTAGAGAGAAGTCTAAGATTTTAGAGAATTTTTTTTAGTTATTTAATTAATAACGAGTTTACTAAATTTCTTAGAAAATCAGTAGTCAATATGGAAAACCCTATAAATGGTCCAAGTAAGCAGCCTCCGTAAATTTATAGTCTAACATGGAAAACCTAATAAGTTGCCCATCAAACACATGAACATCAAGAAAATCATAAACCTCTACCGAGCTACACTCACTCGGCTTATAAACCCAACGACCATCCATCTGTACAATTTAAAATTTTGCAAAATACATACTTGAAAACATTTTCTGCCCGTTAAGGCCAACAAACAGTTAGACAATCAGTTAACAATTTACAGACGCGATACAACCAATTATAATTGCAACAAAAAACACAATATGTTTCAAGATATGAACAATGGACATTTCAAGAAAACAAATACAATACTAAATAAATTCCATCATGAAAACTACTTTCCCTATACAAAAAGATCAAAAACAACAAATGAAAGAAAAACAAACACATTTATTATTCCATCTCAACCTTATTACTATACAAATCTCGGAAGTTCAATGACATCCACAAAACAACCTTCACAAACACAATATTACCTTCATACATTGAGGAGAAAGAACAACGTCAACGATTTCGCGCTTGCTTAGGGGCCCAACCCCTAGTATATAAAGTAAGGGAAATACAAATAATAAAAACTATTATCATTTTACATTGCATGACCTATTTTTGAATATTCAAATAAACAAGATTTCACAGTTATGAATTGGGTGATAACAACTAGGTTCAATTATAAAAGAAAACAAACAAAAAACTTTTTTTTTGGTAAAAAGACAAACAAACAACAACTTGGGGTCATAAAACATGTAAAAAACTCATCCCAATCACATTTTTACTGTTTTGACACTAAACATTAAAATTACATAAAAATTTAATATCTATGATTAAGTGATATTATAAGCCTACTACTCAGTAAAACCTTTTAAAATGATAGAGCAGATGCACAACCAAACTTCTTTGTTTTTGGAGCAGAAAAAGTAATTAATCCTTTGTTTTTGCGTAGAAAAAGTAATCATCTGTCATTAAGATGGTATAGCCGCCACCCGTACATGTTCAAGATGAAATGCTTATTATTATATCAAAAGGCTGAAAATAAAGTAAGGAGTCTTGCGAAAATGTACATCTCAAGTTATTTAAAGAAATTATTTGCTGTTTCCCAATAACAAATGGATTGGTTTAGAAAAAGTAAAACTCCTGGGGGCTACTACTAACCTCAATCATCATGTCTTCATATAAAATAATGTATTTTAAAATAGTAAACTATAGTTAGGTAAAATAAAATAAGCCTTAGTGGAATATATAGTATTATAAAACACTTATCCGGTCATGAAGTAAAATTTGTTACGTTACCAACGTTTGTCTCTTACTCCCTCCGTTTTGGAAGGAAAAAAATTCGAAAATGTTCACACATACTATTAAAAATATAGTAAATATTTTAATCAAATTTATTATTTATTTTGTTATACATTTTTAATAACTATCAAGTAATGATATTTAATCAATTTAATTTCAATTATTTTTAAAATACAAAGTATGTTTAAAATAGTAAATCTCTATTTTGTGAAAAAGACAAAAATAAAAAATCTTATTTTCGAAAAAAAAGGAGCATATATTAAAGAAGGAGAATATATTAATATACTATTTAAAAAGCATCACTATAATAGTTTCTAGAGTTTTATAAAAACAGGTTTAAAATACTAGTATTATATAATGCATGTTATTCACTTTTGGTCTAAAATATAAATATATACTGTTTTTACTAAGCTAACTATAAATTTTAATAGAATCTACAAAAAAATAACATTTTCTTTAATAAAAGTATGAAATTCATCTAACATATATAAAAATTAATGATATTAAATATTCTCTTTGTTTCAATAAGATACATATTTTAAAATTTTCATGCATATTAATAAAACATATAATAAATACATATTTTGTGATTATTTTTTTTCATAATCTAAACTAATAAGAATTTAACAAATACAATTATTTTTTTAAAAAAATTATAATTGATTATAATTAATTATTATTAATTGATAAAATATGCATTAAAATACAGAAATACATTTTTTGAAACAATTTTTTAATACCATGTAACTTTATGAAACATAAAAAGTAACAATTAAAGATTTAATATTAATTTATGTATTCTCTATTTTTTAGATATTTAATAATAATTTATGTATTCTCTATTTTTCAGATAATTAATTTATAGTCATTCTTCCTGTTTCTAAGAAAGACGCAAACCTTGATAATTTACGGCTTATGGGCCAAGTTTTTTCTTGCTTTGAGGGTGAAAAAGAAAAAATCTACTATAAAGGAGGAGATTTCCATATTTTAGACCTCGTTATAAAATGGAAAACAACTACTAAGGACAACCTATAAAAAGGGAATCATCAAACAAAAGATCGGTTATTCAAGATTTTGACTAAGGCCTTAGGTGGCTAAAACTTGCATAAATTTAATTTCGTGTTCTATTACTTACTTCTTGTTTCCGTAGTGTGAGAAAGAACTTGCATAAATTTACCTAAAATCTATCATATTGTTTAAGTTTATATTATTAAAAAAATTAAAATCATATAACTATATAATAAAAATTCAATTTTTCGTAAATTCTATATTAATTTTTTTAAATTATTATAAAGTGATAAAATCTGAAATTTTTTTAAAAGGGGAAATTTAACAGTTATATTAATTTATAGTCATTTAAAAATTATATAACTACGAAAATTAAAATAAAACTTTCAGTGTGAAATTTTTTTAAATAGTTTTTTAAAATTTTATTATAAAAATATAAATTACCATAATCTATATGAGTAAGAAATTTTTATTTAATAGATATCCCAAAATGATATATATATATATACCATTTTAAATTTGTATTTTATAAATATTTATTATAATTTAATTGATAAAAATACTTAAAATAATTTTTTATTTAATGAATGCTTTATAAATATGTTATCCCATGCATGGAGCAAATTATCACAAACTTTATATATTAATATAGAAAAAATGTTTTCAACCAGAAGTCTGACAGTGATGGTCGAAGCTGTTTCAATATATCGTTATTATTATCCCTTGTAATGTTTTGGGCTAGAGCCGTGTTTTAATTAACTGGAGTTGTAAATATCAGAGTAAAAATTAGTAAAAAAATATCAGAGTAAATCTTTAATTTGATCATAAAATTCCTCAAATTCAGAATGATAACAACATCGTAAACTGCAAACCAATAATTTTATTTTAGATCAATTTTATTTAAAAACAATATCGTACATTTTCCTTTTTTATCTCTAATTTTATTTTGTAATTTCATGGGTCTAAGCCATCTATCATCTCTGTTTAGCTTCTGATGTTATTAGGTTGTTTCTCTTTCTAAATGACAGATTGAAGGAAATTGATTTTGCTTGATAGGTATATTCCTCCAGTGAATTCAATTATACTATGCATTTACTACCATTTTCTCCCTTATGAAGCATGTTCTCTTCCAATATTTTCCGTTAGTTTTGAATGATTTGTATAATAAAAAAAAGCACAATAAAAATCATCGATATTGCAAGGCCCTCTTCCCAGCCTTTTTATTTTCATTCCCTTCTTATAGTCTTTAGCTCTTTGGACGGCAATGGGTAAGTATCCCTTGTTTACTTCATTTAGGGGAGATTTTTGTGTAGTTTCTAGCTTACGTCATGTAATACTTCCTCTTCTAATAGAGCTGGAGACTTTTGAAGTATAATGAAAAGAAAAAAAATATTGAACAAAAGAAAACAGATTTACATGTATTCCTGACGTATATATGTGTGTGTGTTGTTGTGTTCAAGAACGTGTAATGTTATATGGTATCATGTTATTTGTTACAATTATACAAAATATACCATTTTTTTTTTACATTTGTTCTATAATGATTAGAAAGTTTGGTTTTCTGGCAAACATATGAGCCCTATAGGAATCATATTTGTTTGGGGTATAATGTTTACACAAAATATACCATTTTCTACACCTTTTTTTAGATATTTTTAAACCGATGTTAACATATCGGCTTAATTAAGAGAATGATCATCTATCAGTTCTTTATATTGATAGTAGAGTTTAGACTAATCATGTATAAAATGCACTTACCACTACTTGCTATAATTATTTTAAATTTCTAAGTCGTAAACGAAATAAACATGGTTTTAGTAGATAAAAATAATGAAAGACATTAGATAGCAATTATTACCCCTTTTTTTTTCTTAATTTTAGTTGAGGAAAAGAAGAAATTCAATAAAACCAGGTTGGTGGTTGTCAACAAGTGGTAAAATTTTAAAACATTTATAATGTTTCAAAGTATTACTATCTTTAATTACGTTGTTGGTCTTCACTGGGCCCTTGCAAAAAATAAGCATTACTACGAAAACTCCAACACGAGTAATATTAGAACATATGAGCATTTATACGGGTAAATGAGTATCTATATTTTTAGAATTTTGGTATACGTATGTATACGACTATTTTAGTCTTTATATATTTAATGAAAACAATTCATAATAAAATTCAGCATGTATTTTTATTATTTAACAATTGTATTAGGACCATAAATATTTCTGTTTACACTCGCATTATGGATTTGTAAAATTTTTGGAATTCATACAAATAATAAGATCTAACAAACACATATCCAAGGTATTAATATCTACTATGGGTATAGTCAAATTTTCATTAAATGTCTTCGCAATTATATAAATTAAAAAGCTAGTTGAGACGATTATCTCGAAGTAAAACGATGGTTGAAACTTGGAAACCCAATTCAATTCAAGACCGTGAACCTTACGTATTGCCAAAAAGATATAAAGTGTGAAGTCAAACTATAATAGCTCAATTGGTAGTCATTACGATAAAAGAATCTTGGACATTTTGGACACACACACATGCATTCAACCAAACTAGTTCTAGTCTTTGTCCAGTCTCCCGTCGATGAGGTATTAATTTTCTAATAGACTAATACAAAGTCTTCAGAAACTAAGTTCACATAATCTGGAGCTAAATTCTGAGAGTATTAATGTAACATCCCGAGTTGTGATATGTGAAAAGGCTTAAGAGAATTGATTTGGCTACCTATGTCACCAAAGTTGACTTACCTTTTCCGTCACACATCCGTTTAGAATTCCAGGGTTAAGCGTGTTTATGCTGGAGTAGTGAAAGGATGGGTGACCTATCGGGAAGTGATTCGCGATACCGTGTAAGTGAGGCCAAAGCACGGGAAAAGGTCGGGTGGTGATTGCATGGTCAGTAAACAATGATTTCGAGCCTTGGAAAATTAACGACCGACCGTCGGATGGGATGGGGCCCACGGGCCGAGAGAGCGGGCGTGGGTGGCCCATTAGCCGTGGGCGGGTCGGGGCATTACAATTAAGTCTATTGACCGTCTGCTAATTTACCAAACTTTGGACGTCGATAATAGAATATAAGTAGCAATATCACTAAGATAACTTCAAAGAGATGCAGTTTAATAAATTTCATATCACTGATCATAATTGGAAATCAACTTTTTATAGATGTAATTTAGTCACGGTTAATGTAAGTAAGTTGTATATCATCACCCGAACTCGTATTCTAATCGGCTTATAATAATGTTGCAGCTGTGCAAAAATAGGAGTTCAAAGTCGTTAGCGTAGGTGTGTAAAATATAAAAGATAGTGAAAGCTCAAATGTACCTTGTCATGTGGTTGCAATGAAGTCAAATTAGATTCGACGTTACGTAAATAGATTAACTTCGATTGTTCTGAACTAAAATATGATCATTTGTAATATAATAAAATCAAAGAAAAAATATTAACAGCTATACGAAATCATAAAGCATAGTGTTTTGTATTAATTCGTCGTTCAATTGCTACTTAGATTCAAATTCGTATAATGTATATCAAACGACAAAAAATATATCATCAAACCAGTCTGAATTTTGAAAAGAAAACAAAAAAAGAAAACTTAGGGGACCAAAATATAAAAAAAATATCATATTCTCTTTGAACTTTGTTTTTGTTTTTTTTAACTGTCGAAAAGATTTATATATCTTATTCTACTGTGTGTGAACACATATATCTATTTTATGTGTTAAATTTAACAAGGTCTATTACGCACTAAATTCATAATTGACCCGTGAGAGAAAGAAGCTGGTATCAAATAGGAATCCAATCAGTGTTGAGTGTTCTATCAAAATATATTAAGAATGAGTATGAAAGAAGGAAACTAGTGGAATAATGGTCCTGCGGCTTATAAGGGCATGATTAATGCAGGTCTCTTAATAAGGGGTTCTTATTTTTTAAGAGACCGTATCTTAATTTTAACTAAGAAAACTTAAGAACCGTCTCTTAAATAAGAGACATAAGAGACGTCTCTTATCCGGAAAAATGTAAGAAAAAAAAAAAATTAAAAAGAGGACAAAAAAATTAAGAACCCCATCTTAAGAGACCCGGGTTAAAGATGGCCTAA